>JAAOMT010000503.1:803343-944922 GCA_016748015.1 Geosiphon pyriformis | reverse complement strand
AAAAATTGTTTTTATTTAAGCAGTAATAAAACTGTTAAAAAAAGTTATTTTTTCTTATTTTTTGTTTTAATTGTAATTATAAATGCAAAAAAAAAATAATAATTTACTTATAAATTATTTTAAAATACAATTGTATAAATTTTATAAATAATAAAAATAGTTAAAAATGTCATAAATATTTTAAATTTATCATTAAATATTTTGCAAATAATAATGACTTTTACAACATATTAAGATATAAAAAATATATAGTTTTGTTTACTTTAAAAAAAAATATTATAAAAGTAGATTGTAAAAGAAGTACAAACAATAAAGCAATTTTAAAAATTGGTTGTATATTTTAACTTTTAAAAATTTTAATTAAAATCTGATATCCAAAATTGAAAATTTCACTTGACTTAAATAGATCTTTTTTTCATTGAGTTATTTGAACTGTTAAATTACATTGTTCACATTTAACATGAAAAATCCCTTATTATTTATGTCTTACTTCAATCATTATGTAGTTGCCAAACAGTCAGAGTTCCCAGTTTCACGTCTCCAATAATAGGTATTTCTAAATGACGAAATTTGCTAATTCCTTGTTTGTGTTATTTAGATTTTTTTAATTGTTTATTTTCGAATTTCAAATAAATAACACCCAAAATCTAATCCAGCTGAAAACAATATACTTGATATAATTACTTTGGATATATATTCAAGACTTATTTTGACAATATGATATAGATTTTCACAAAAGTGATTTCGCACAGCTACATATAGTCTGAGCAGAAATTTTTACAACCGTTGCAAAAAGAAAATCAAAATCCCTAGAATAATGACATTCGGTATTATTCAAATCATAATCCCCTGCATGAAATTGCATTACTGATAATCAAAATTGTCCTAAACTAGTGACAAAGTTGGCTATGGCAGAATATTTCCCACATCGAGATAGGCTTATAAATAAGTCAGAAATTGGAAGATTAATTTCACAGTTCAACTCCTTAGTTCTTTCTACCATCAAGCTACAATGGCAGATGTAGCTCAACCCCCTCTCCACCCACTTGATCATAACCATGAACATGACCATGACCACGACCACGACCACAACCACGATCACGACCATGACCATGATCACGACCATGACCATGGACATGATCACTCGCATCATGAGCATGGGGTAGTTGGCCACCCCCATTACCACGATCATGACCATCAACATGAAAATGACCGCGGGCGTGAAGAAGTCTATGCTCAAGCTTTCGAAAGGCCTGCAAAATCAAGTTATGATTTGCTTGAAACCCGTAACAGAAGGAAAGACACTGAGGATCCTGAAGTTCTTGAGGTTTTGTATTCTGTTTCTTTGCTTTTCAAGAAAAGTACATTGCTCAACAACTTTAAATTAAACAGTATTTCAAAGCCAAGGCATTATTTGCAAAGGGGTATGAACTAGCATCGAAAATACCCGATGAGACAGATGATGAAACTTTGCGGAAATACGAAAAAGACATCTTTGAATCAACAAAATATCTCGTTGAAGCATTTTTAATTGATGAAAAAGCGACCGAGATGTCACAGAGGATCATGTCTCTTGCACAACAATACGAGAAACTTCTTAAATTGCAATACGGTGGGGATGAAACTGAAACAACTCGGGACTTTGGCAAGGCTTCGACGTTCGAAGAACTGGAAGAAGAAATCAAAGGCGAACAAGAGGAACGGCGAAAAGCTCTCGCCAAGAAAGGGGAGGAACCTGATACATTGGAGCCTGAATTCACCAGAGAGTAAGCATTTTTTAATTCCCTTTTCATACATAGTTTTTAATTTTGCGGGACCATTCTTAACCTAAAATCTGCATTAAAGATCTCTTATATTAGTAATTTGGTTATTGTTTAATGGTAAACAATTCCAATTCTGCATCCAGACTCTTTCTATTGCACTCAATCAGCTCGAAGCTTCTCTTCACCCGCGACTTTTACATCTTCGAGCATCCTGCTATCTTGCCAATGGGGACTACAAACTTTGTCTTAAAGACCTTGAGAGGCTGGTGTCTATAAACCCGAATTTCGTCGATGCGTACAGTATTCAAGGTTCCATACATATGCAACAAGACCATCGTGAAGAAGCCATCCTTGCTTTTAAAGCTTACATCGAAAGGGCGAATAAAGATTCGATTTCTTACGCGCATGCACTCTATGCATTATCTGTCCTAACAATTCAGAACGCTACCGCCACTGCGACATCCAGTAGGAAACAATCTTTACAAAATTTGCGCACTCAGCAGGCTTACAATTATTACGATAAAGCCAAAATCGCGGAAAAAAGATTTGAATATTTATACGGGCATATACCTGAAATGACTGACCTCAAACGCACAGCCATTACTTTATTTGAGATCAAATCCACCAAAGTACATAAATCTGGCAAACAGAAAGATTCTAAGCAAGAGGCTGAACGATTGGCCCCTATCTTACAACAACTACTTGCTTTATCCCCTGATGGAGAGCGAATACAAGCGGGTGGAAACCAAGACAAGAGGTGTAATAGTTGCGGTAGTAATTCTCGTAAAGACGAGAACGGAGAAATCGACGCTGATAGAAAAAGCAAATTGTTGGTTTGTGCCGGCTGTAACAATGTTTACTATTGCTCAAAAGAATGCCAAAAAAAGGATTGGAAACAAGGGCATAAACAGCAATGTGCAAACTCTAGGCAGGTAGCACTGAAACAAAGTGTCCGAAGCGAATAATTTAACAATTGGGGCAGTTTTTTAATAGCTCCGATTTTTTTGAAAATATATATATATATATATATACATCATGAGGTCATCTCCTTTTTTCTTGATGACTTTATAAATTTTGATTACATGATTGGACTTTTCCCTTCCTTGGAATATGCAAATAATAGAATCAATTTTGACATAATTCATGATCAAAACCTTACCTTTCATTACGCTCGGACTATTTCATTATTCTTTGAATATCATCTTCAGCAAGCTCGATCTTTTTAATGATCTCACCGTATGCCTCTATGACTTCTTCGAATTCTCCACCAATGCTTTGATAATCTGTTAGTTTCGCATCCAATTCACGTAATTCTTTGCACTTGGCATTTTCTTCAATCTGAAGATTATCTCTTTAAATGTTTAACAGGCAGATAATAGGACGTGAGAATCAAAATGCTATATATGATCAAATAGATTAATTCGAATATACAACTATTTTCCTACCGAATCGATAAAAGTGCTTCACTAGTTTGTTGATCATAAACAGTAATTAACGCGTTCATCCGAAGAACCCTACCAGAATTAGAGAGAATCTGACATATAGTTATAAAAAATTATGCTAATCAAATTTACCCAGAGAAACCAACCTTAATTTTAAAACAATGGAATTGACTATACTCGAGAAATAATCATCAAAGATTATGTTCTTTTCGTATTCGTGCCGATATTTGAATTCCTCTAGCATGCTCCAGAGATTGATCAAAATCTCCGACATCACCTTCAAGAACTCGTCAATTATGATTGAATTTTCATGAATTTGAGGGACATAATAGTTTGAGGTTTGATACCTTTAGATACTCGGTCAACAGTTCACCTACACGAGTCTGATCAGACAAAGTATCATTGACTTTTGAGATATGTAGATCTTCGATCTGCTGTTTTACTATTTTGTTCAATTGCGTCGCTTTGGCAAACAATAGCCTTGGATTCAACTCTATAATTAATTAGCAATTGCACAACTTTATGCGAGATTTTAATTCTATAAAAACATTTTACAAATTGTAACATACCTTCACCAAAATAGTGAAATTTTGCAATTTCTTCACAGGTGTTGATTAATTTTTCCCCAATTGAAGACATTATTATTTCTTTGGAGGACTTTAGTTTCATAAAAATTGATATCACGAGGTGGGAAACATCTGTAAAAAGACATGATTAATTCTCTGACTTACAACAATTTCTTGCAAGTCTTTTTCAATTGCTTTATGAAGATCTGCATTATGCAGCCCAAATAAAGTCACATCATGATTTGCGATTGGGTGATCATCTGGGTGAAAATCCAAATATTGCTGTGCTTCCGCATATGAAATGGCTTTGTCGATAGACTTCAAAGTCTATGGATAATTTTGAATCGTAAAAGCTTTATTAACTCCTGAGTCATTTTTAAAGCTCAAAAGCTTAAATATGGCCAAAGAACTAACGTTCGCAGAAAGACCTGCTCGAATAGTCTGCTCTGCCTTAAGTTTGGATTTCATAGTTAAAAATTGTAATTGATTGTATAGAGCCAAATATTCCAAATAATCTACTTTATCTCTATTATGTTCTTGCTGGTCACAGAAAGGCAGAGTTTAAAGTGAGCGAGCAGTTAGAGAGTCGAAGCTACCACCAATTACTTGCCTTTTTTACTTCTTCGGCCAAGGCCTTGGTTGTACCTTCAGAAACAATACATTGTGTAGTTAACTGGTGATATAATTCAGCGAATTTTGGATTAGAAAATAAGAGAGGTTGGGGTACTCGACAAAACATGCTCTGAAGGTTGCTCGCTGACAAAATTTTACTTGATACAATTTAACGTATCTTGTATAAATGTAACCCGGGATCATCCATCATACTAATCAAGATTTTTCCTTATAATAACTGATACCTGATAAAGGGTTGTTTTACATTTGAGCTTTCGTGAATAAGTTAAACTAGTAGTTAGCATTATAATTACTAATAACGCACTGGTCAAAAGATTCAAAGCTGAAATTTCGTGATCTCGGTTCAGACTCCATTCAAATTGATAAGAAATAATCATCACACCATTTGGAAGAGAAGCATAACTCTCAAGCTGTTAAAATGTGCCAAGTCTCTAATCCCTTGTTAAGGAAAAAGGTAAATTGATACCTGCCAATTAGACGACACCTTAACATTTAAAATATTTGGAAAACTAAACTTACCTTTTTGATGACAATCTAAACGATCCAAAAAAACTTAATTGATCAACAATCAAAATCTGGGAAATGTAACTTGATAAATATAAAACATCATATTCAGAACGAAAAAACTTAAAATACCTCGAGGAATAAAGAATAACTTATATTTCATAAATTGTGACAATGGAACCTTCGCAATGAAACATTATATGAAGTTGTTGGAGATTCTCGATTATTCAACACCATAATTGGAACCATTGAAGGCCTGAGAAAGGTATCGAAATAGCGTAATGAAGGAATAAAGCGAGAAATATAAATTAAATCATGACCTTTAAAGAACAGAAGCTTTTACCGTCCATGAGCGCATTGGAAAGGAAAATTGCATTGCGAAAGTTTTTGAATCAACAATCGACATTGCTCAACTGTGAGGGGATCGTTAAACTTGATGGCACCTTTGATCATAAGATTAAAAAGGATTAATCTTGTGCCATTCCTATACCACTAAATGAGGTGGATATTTACCTCGGCATGCCTTAGAATTTACGATATCGAGAATACCTCGGGGACATCCCCGCGTCATGTTTATCCATTTATCAAAAACATAATTATCACCTTTAAATTTGGTCTCCTCAATATCCAAAGCATCATCACCATTTTCCTCTAACCAGAAAAGATGCTGTTTTAAAAGATTTTCCATAACTCGCGTTTCAGAAATACAACGATCAGCAATTATTTGGGGTAGATGAGTAATATATATTGAGGAGAGGATGTTTTGAATTTGGTCGGATGGCTCTCTCTGATCATAACCAAAATTTCTGTTTTGCTCATTTTGATTATAAAATATTCCCCATCTATTGAAATGATGTTCAAATCTTCGAGCCGCTTGTATTTCATTAAAAGTCAAGGTGATTTCATATGGTTTTTTAATTTGATTAGTATCCACCACCGAACGAGCTAATTGAGTCATAACACCGGTTTGTCCTGCAGATTGCTTATGGGAACTTAGCTGGCAAAGCTCTTTTAGTAGGGATTCGACGCGTACGCGTTCATCTGCTGCGTGTTGATCTATTAAAACTATAATTTTTTGGGTTTTTTGCTTAAGAGCCGGCTTGTGACCTTTAGTCAGAGAACAAGTAATTTGGCAAGCAATGAATTTATTATCAACCTGGCCTATAACCTCTGCGTGTTGAAGGTCTTGCTTCTTAAAATGATATTTTTCAAAGTCCATATTGCAACTCAAAGTGTAGTATCTACTCGGTTGAAATGACAAAGACTTCATGTTGACGTCCGGCCTAAACGATAGCGGGATAGGAGCTTCGGTATTTTTGAAAATAGGGTTGGACCATTTCTAATATTTTATATTATGAAAATTATTAAGCCAAATAGCCTTACTACTGAATAATGGTCAGGAAAGCAACCTTGAATGTTTCCTCAGCCCAGAAGGTTGAACTTGGGTCATTAACATAATCTCCATCTTTGAGAAGCCTTTCGGATGTTCGCAAACGACTGCGGTCAACTCTTCCTCCTGAAGTGAATTTTGATTTCTCAATAAATCCTAAAGAACCATGAGTATCCTCAGAAAGGCTCGGTTCTTTAAAAGGAATACCCTTATAACTAGAAAGGAAGAAAGGGATGTCACAAAGAGACAATACTTAAGGGATTGACTTTATTTGCCTTAGGATTTACTAACCAATCCTCAGTTCTCACATTCGGGTAAAAAGTCTTTCTTGTATATTTGTTCATTTCTGGTTTGAAAATTTTCTGATTTTCTGAATAGATATTCTGCTGATGTTAAAATAAATAGGATTTAATTTTAACATAATCAATTACTTGATTTCTTCAAAAATTTTTAAAACCTTGCCAATCTTCCTTTTAGGTCTTGTAAACGGGATATAATTATCCACAAGAGTGTTTTGAGGCCCGAACCCTTTTATTTTTTTTTGAAAGATATTTTCATCCTTTCCACTGCTCTTCACATGTAGTATATCTTCGAATGATGGGGATGTTTCTCTCAAGGAATGAATGTGCTCTATTTTAGAAGAGCAATTGCTTTTTTTAACTTGATCTAAATTTTTCATAAATCCATGGCTTTTCAAAAATTCCTTTATCAAAAAGGAGAGGAGATCCCGAATTTTTTCCCAATTCTAAAATTTCTTCAAGTTATTGATTGTATAGGGTGGTATATTATTTTGACCTTTAAGTTAAAACATCCTACCTGAAATGTTATTTTAAACTGAATGGAATCTGCACTAATTTCGTAATCTTTCGGCAGACAAGTGAGATGGATGAGATAAACGGGATATTTCTCATCTAGCATTTTTGGTTCTAATAATGAATTTGCTAGTCATTATTAAGTTTTTTGGCAAATTTAACATTTCATTCAATTTTACCTTGAAAAGGACCTGGATCTAAATTATTCTAAGGGCCAGATATAGCATTGATTAGTTTTTAAATGAATAAAGATGGTATCGTTTTTATATACCAATTAAGTACCTTTCGCGTGAAACCGCTTTTTTTAAAGAGGTCATCAACGACCTTGTGTGCCTCGTGACAAGCGATATATCGGTTATTTATGTCTATTAAGATTTAATTTGAAAAGCGGACCAATGGTATAAACAGGCAAAGTTGAGCGGAAGAATAAATACAAAGATACTGATGTTGCTAAATATTCGAGTAAATATAAAAATGAAATTTAGTTTGTAAGTAAATTTAGATTTTGAACTCACAATAAATATTATTATGCCTCACCTTGGTATTAAAGCCTTTTTTAGAGATGAATCCAGATATTTTTATGTTGTCTTCTTGAGCAAATACATTTTCTATTTTCTTTTTGTTTGAAATTAATGTAAATTAGTTGGAATATATTTTATATCCGCAAGTAAATTTTGGAATCGTTTAACAGACCTTTACTAGTGACGTCCCAAAAAGCTGTCGAAAAATTGATAAACTGGACGCCGCCTAGAATTAGCCAAGAAACTTGGATAGCTGGCTGATTCGCTGAAATAAACAGTGTAATGGAGGCTATTACCTTTCGGGTTGAAAAAATCTTGTATTCTTGTGAGATGTCAAAGAAAGTAAAATTTACTTCTGGATGTATTAACGCTATCAATTTAACGGTGTTTTTCACATTTTCAAATTCATTTGCTTCGGTGGTTGATGACTGTTGCTTTCGTCGAACTGGATACTTCAGCAAAAAAAAATTTTCAAGGGATTTAATGAGATCGGAATATATATATATATATATCAACGAAAAATAAGGAATACTTTGAAAAAAAGATCATGGATTGTGACCATAGTCCCCGGCTGCCTTCTCTTGCTTTTCGGGAAAGGGCCATATTCAAATATTTTACCTTCCTATGAATAGATCATGAATAAGAGCAAAATTATTGAGAAATTTGCAAGATAAAAACGATTCACGGACCTTTAAAATGATTCGGTAGGGATCAAAATAATTTCCATGTTTACTAAGGATTTCCACAGTCGCGACTTCTGATATGCTAGCCAGAGCTGTAAAATTAGTGTTGATTTAGTACAATTCAGAGGGATAGTAATTCAATATTTTGAATTGATATTCAAGGATAACCTTCTCCACGAAACCCATATGTCGTTACAAATTGCAAATCTTCCAATGTATGACATTTTGATGTAGCTGCCGACCAAAATTAGAATGTATCCAAAAAGCGAAATGAATATTATCATTGATCTTAATGCATACAGTGTCTTTGGCCAATTTTTTGCATGTCTTCAGGTGCAATTCCGCTTCCATTATCGATAACTTGGACGAAGAACTGTGGAACGTTAACGTGTATTTCTATTGTTTGGGCAAAAGCGTCAAGGCCTGGTTGAAAATAGAGGTCAGTGGGCAAACTTAAAATATCGCGACATTTAAAAATATGTTTCACTAGAAATCTTAAATACTATTTTGAATCAGTTCTAGTACACATTGGGTGAAGGAATTTATAATTAGAGAAGCTCGCAATTGTCGAACAGCAAGCTGATCCAGGGGCTTTATGCTCATATTTTACTGTTGTGGAGAAATGACAAGTTACAAGAAAGAAGTTTTCATTTATGGAAGGTTTTTGATGATTAAATCTTAGGATTGTGTGATAAATTAAGTTAGTGTCAGGATTAAAAGTCTTAAGAGTTTAAATTGTAAACTAGGATTCATTTTTAAAGGGCAAATGAATTTCTCGCTTGAAAATTTACAAAATCATGAGCTCTACAAACGGAATCGTAGCAAAACTCGATAAATTTATACAAAAACTCGAGTTTTATCTTAATGGGACTTTTGTTCAAATTGAAAATCCAGACCCTGATTTGACTCTTCTTCAATATGTACGTTCCATAGGCTTGACGGGGTAAAATTTTGTTCCCTTAATTATTATGGTCAGTAAATTAAGATACGCATTTCAAACTTGCAACTCATTTATGATATTTTTGGATTTTCTCTACAGCACAAAACTTGGCTGTGCAGAGGGTGGTTGTGGTGCGTTAATAAAATTTGATTACTGATAATTCCAAAGTTTAAGGTTATAACAAGTTTATATTTTCTTAGGCTCTTGCACGGTTTTGGTGTCTTCTTATGATTCGAGGACCAAAAAAATTATTCATCGCTCTGTTAATGGCTGCTTAGCCCCTTTGTGTTCCCTCGATGGAAAGCATGTGATTACAATTGAGGGTATTGGAAACTCGCGTAGTCCTCATCCTGTGCAGGTAATTTTGGAATATATTTTATTCCATTAAAACCATCAAAGGAAATTAAAATATTTTGAATCATTATAGCAAAGAATCGCGTTGTTAAACGGGCAAGCATAACATTATCGAAATTTCCTTCATATGTTTTGTGATTAATTTCAAATCTTGATTACTTATTTTTACCAGATCACAATGCGGCTTTTGTACCCCAGGGATTGTGATGTCACTTTATGCTTTGCTTAGAAACAACCCTAATCCGTCAGAAAAAGAAATTGAAGAGTGCTTTGATGGTAGATTATCAAGCCTTGTTGAAACATCTTGGTCTTTTGGAAACTATGATGATTTATTAGGAGATTTATGTTTTATCTAATTCATTAATCAAACTTAGGGAATTTATGTCGTTGTACGGGTTATAGGCCCATCTTGGATGCGGCAAAAACTGTAAGAATTTTATTAAAGTTTTTTTATCGAATGACAAACTGATATTATTTTAAATAACCATAGTTTGCAGAATCTTCGGTAAATTGTTGTCGAAGTGAGAATAAGGAGATTTCAATTTCTCAGAATGGGCTTCGTTGTCAAGATTCAAAATTGGTATTTTCCTAATAGCCTGATCCTTTTTAGGGAATTATCTACTGATTGTATAGTGTAAATACCAAAAGCTAGGATGCGGTAGAGTTGATTGCTGTCAAAAAAACGAAGACAATGATAATTTTGTTATCTTTGATAAATTTCCAAAGGTATGAATTATTATTCATTATTGCGTTTTGATATGTATTAATATATGATTCTCCATTTGATAGCTTACATTGAGACGTTATGACCCTACTCAAGAGCTTATTTTTCCCCCTTCGCTCATAAATCGCAAACCAATGCCTCTTTATTTCGTTGGGAGGAAAACAAAGTGGTTCAGTCCAATTGATCTACACCAATTGCTCCAGCTTAAAAGAGATTATCCCACTGCTAAGCTGGTTTCAGGGAATACTGAGGTTGGAATTGAGACGAAGTTCAAAAAAATGAAATATACAACTCAAATTTATTTAGGGGACGTTAAAGAACTTCAAATATGTGAATTTAGAGGTAAAATGTTTTTACGTTACTTTGGCATTGATAATTAGCTTGAATAAATCACATCCATTTTTCTATCTAAATAGAGAATGGGCTTACCATTGGAGGCAATGTTACACTTTCCAGCTTTCAAGACATTTTGATCGAGGCATGCAAAAATTATAAAGTGAGTTAATTAGAACAATATATGTTCGCTCAAGAATTTTTACTTAAAAAGTTATCATTGCTTTCAAGCCTTATAAATCGCAGGTTTTCCACGCCTTGCTTTCTAATTTGAGATGGTTTGCTGGCAATCAAATTCGCAATGTTGCATCACCAGCCGGAAATATAATAACTGGATCGCCCATATCTGATTTAAATCCAGTATTTCTCGCGACTAAAACTCTATTCACTCTTACATCTTTATCACCAGAAAATGAAACAATTAAGCGAGAAATTCCATCCAAATCGTTCTGGACTGGTTATAGACAGACTATACTTGCTCCAACTGAAATACTTGAGCAGATTTTTATTCCCTGTTCAACGCAAGGGGAATTCGTTAGAGCTTATAAACAAGCCAAAAGGCGTGACGATGATATCGCTATTGTAAATGCTAGTTGTCGGGTCTTGCTTGATGAAAATAATCTTATCAAGGAAAGTTCGTTCGCATTTGGGGGTATGAGTGGAATGACTCTACGAGCAGCAAGGACCGAAGAGGAAATTTTGGGCCTCAAATGGGGAGATGAAAAAGTTCTAAAGACAGTACTTTCGAATATATACGAGGTTTCTATATCGTACCTTTGTAATACATCATATCATCATAGAATTTTTATAATTTTAAAAGCATTTTTTGGGATTCTATAGGAATTAGAACTTACGTATTCTGCTCCCGGTGGGATGGCATCCTATCGTAGATCTCTTGCGGCGGGCTTTATTTATAAATTTTGGCATGACGTTGGAAAACAAATCGGGGTCTTTGTTAATGATGATGATCATGTAATCGACGATTTGATTGGTGTGATCGAACGTGATATTTCCAAAAGTCTACAGATTCTTGGAAACCCAGAGTGAGTTTTACATGCTAACAATAAAATTTGCGATAATAAGATGTTTTAAATTTTAGAATACACATTTAAGGGACGGAAAGAGCGTTATTGGTCAATCTCTCCCTCATGTATCAGCTTTAAAGCACGTGACCGGTGAAGCAATATACGTTGATGATATTCCAAAAATGCATGGTGAATTGTATGGCGCCTTACTTTTATCACAGCAGGCACATGCTCGAATCATTAGGTAATCTCGTTTTTTTTTAATTGGTTTTACTCTTTAACTGATTCCCGTCAATTTATCAGCATCGATCCTTCTGAAGCGTTGTCAGCTTCGGGAGTTCATGGTTTCTTTTCTGCAAAGGATGTTCCGGGCGATAATAAATTCGGTACACTTATTAAAGATGAAACCGTTTTTGCAAATGAGGAGGTCTCCTGTGTCGGTGGGTCATTTATATCTCGAATGAAATTTTTTTTACAAGTTTCTAATAAAATTATTCTGGTATAGGCCAGATAATCGGTTTAATAGTTGCAGAATCGCAAGTCCTTGCTCAAGAAGCTGTAATGCTGGTGAAAGTCAAATACGAACCTCTGCCCCATATAATCACAATTGAAGAAGCGATTGAAATGAACAGCTTTTTCCCTTTCGAAAAAGAACTCAAAAGAGGAAATGTGGAAAATGCATTAAATACAGCCGATTTTGTTTTTAAAGGAATTTATTAAAAATCAAACACTTGATAAAAAGTAATTTAGGGAAATCTGTTTTAATATATAAAATACTTATATTCTTTTTAAATTTAGGAAGCACTAGGATCGGAGGTCAAGGTTTGATTTTAAAGATCCTTGAAAGCTTTAAAGCCACTTCCTTTAAAACTTCAATCTTTTATTTACAAGTTTTATATATCTGGCAGAACATTTTTATCTAGAGACGCAAGTTTCCTTGGTGATTCCAAAACATGAAGATCATGAATTTGAAATTTATGCCTCCACTCAAATTCCAGGTCAAACTCAGATGACAGTCGCTTCAGTTCTTGGAATTTCATCAAACAAGGTTATATGTCGGGTCAAGAGATTAGGAGGCGGTTTTGGTGGGAAAGAGACCAAAAACCTTGCTTTAACTACGGCTCTGGCTGTTGGAGCTTGGCATCTTAAAAAACCTATCCGATGCATGCTTGACCGAGATGAGGATATTGTTATTACAGGTCAACGTCATCCTTTTCTTGCGCATTGGCGTATGGGTATTAATAAAGATGGGAAAATTCAAGGAATTGACGCCCAAGTAAGTAATAGAGCTTAAGCAATGTTTTTTAATTTTCTGAGCTAAATTTTACAATCTGCTTAATTCTTTTAAAGGTTTACAGTAACGGTGGCTATTCTATTGATTTGTCTGGCGGTGTACTCGTGCGCTGCATTAATCATATGGATGGTTGTTATTATATGCCTAACTATCGAATTAAGGGGAAAATCTGCAAGACTAATACGCATTCTAATACTGCGTTCAGAGGATTTGGTGCTCCTCAAGGAATGATGATTACAGAAAATATGCTTTGTGAAGTTGCCGAAAGCTTAAACATGAGTGTGGACGAACTGAGAGCAAGTTCATTCTTTTTTTTTTACCTTTGTGAAAAAAATATTTGTTTTAAGGATCCAATCTTATTTTCCTATTTTTGGACAGATAATTAATTTTTATCAAGAAGGTCAAAAAACGCCATTCAATCAAACGCTCACCGATTGGCATTTACCCCAAATCTACAAGCAACTTAAGGAAACAAGCGATTTTGAAAAACGCAGGCTAGAAGTAGATGTGTTTAATCAAAAACACAAATGGCGTAAAAGAGGGTTGGCTTTTATTCCAACTAAATTTGGGCTCTCTTTCGATGTATTGCATCTTAATCAGGCTGGAGCTCTTGTTCATATATATCTTGATGGGAGTGTTCTTGTTAGTCACGGTAAGTATACTATGTTATACTAGATATACATAACTCAACTCTACTATAATAGCTTTCTTAATGAATACTAGGGGGTGTTGAAATGGGCCAAGGCTTGCACACAAAAATGCTACAAATCGCTGCTGAAACACTCGGGATTTCTATGGAACATAGTAAAGATCTTGTTCTAAATAATCTTATTTAAATATTAAAAGCGCTCTGATGCATGCTTTTGATACTCAAAACTCAATATAGGCTTTTTTTTATTTACAGTTCATTTGATAGAGACATCTACAAGCATCGTAGCAAATTCTGGGCCCACAGCTGCTAGTGTTTCTAGTGATTTGAATGGCTACGCAGTCGCCAATGCCTGCCAACAGCTAATGGAAAGATTAAAACCTTATCGTGAAAAAATGCTAGGCGCGAGCTTTAAAGAGGTAATTATATTGTTTTTCTCTGTTTTATTTCTAATATAACACTTCAAATATTTATTCACTCCCGCGATCTTTACTAGATATGTCAAGCTGCTCATTTCGATCGGGTCAATTTGTCTGCAAATGGTTTTTACAAGGCACCAGATATAGGGTATGATCCGAAAAAAAATGAAGGCCAACTATATTTATATTTCACAACAGGAGCTGCTGTGAGCGAAGTGGAAGTTGATATTCTGACTGGAGATCACACTATACTCCGGAGCGATTTATGTATGGACATTGGACGAAGTTTGAATTATGCGATTGATCTGGGCCAAATTGAAGGGGCTTTTATTCAAGGTGTTGGATGGTGCACTCTCGAAGAGAGTTTATTTTTTCCGAATGGGCATATATTTACAAGAGGCCCCGGTAATTACAAAATTCCCGGTTTTAGGTTTGTTTCTAATCGAAATTGTATCTTATTTTATAATATTTTTACATTATTAATTGGATTTATTTGATTTTTCAAAAGGGATATTCCCCAGGATTTCCGTGTCAGTACACTACAAGGAGTCCAATATCCTACATTGAAGACGATTCATAGCAGCAAAGGGGTTGGTGAACCACCATTATTCCTTGGTGCCTCGGTTTTTTACGCAATCAGGGATGCTATCAAATCTGCGCGGTAGGTTCGGAGTTTATTTGAGATTCAAGTTTTCAACAATATTGTCTAGATATAAATCTAAATTTCCAGAGCAGACAATGGCATTGAAGAAGTTCTTACAATTAAATCGCCTGCGACATCTGAGCGAATACGTATGGCTTGCCTTGATGATATCTCGAATTCTGCCCTTGTTTCGCCAAAAGATGGCGAGAGAAGTTGGGTTACACTAGCCTAGCTATAATAATTTTTATTGAGCAAAGTACTCGAATAATAATTTATTTTTTTAAATTTTGATTTGATACATCTTCTCAATTGCTTGGAAATGAGGACTCACAACGGTTAAGTTTCTGCATTAATCTCAAAAGATTGGGAATTACAAATATCAATCAGCTTTTTTACGTTTACCCTGCCGCCGACTTTTTTCAACTGCAATTGTACTTTTTCGTTTCACCTATATATTTAATCTTTACAGGTGAAAAATGTAGTAGCGAAGAATAAACACAAAAAGAAACTGAGATTGGGGGATGCCATGCTTACCGATTTAATTAATTTGGTTAAGCTGGTATCTTCGGGCAGTGTATCATCAATGGATAATATTTTATTCTAAATAGGAAAATGTATAGTTAAATATGATTTTAAGGAGTAATAAAAAATAAATTACCTGAGATTTTGTGGACTCCAGGTCATCGTCCTGCAATAAATCGGTTTGACGATGTCGTCTTTCTTCCAGCAATTTTTTCATTGCTTTAGTTTTTTTAAATCTATTATAGTAATTAGGTGATGAGTTATTTGGTATAATTGAAAAGAAAAAAAATTAAATGAGCCCATACTGAGGATTTGTTGGATCGATGGCGAAATGGTACGATTCATGAAGTGCAGCAAATCTTGGATCTTTCACATTTATTTCGAAAGTGTCTTCTTCGTCTTCATCAACCTTCTTTAATCTTTTCTTTTTTCCTTTTCTCTTTTCCTTTTTTAAAATTTCTTTCATATCGAAATGCTTGTGACCATCGTCGTCTCCATCCATGACCAAAAGTTCCAATTCTGCTTTACTCTTTTCCTCCTCGGCCCATTCAGCTTCAGATTTCTTCAATTTTTTGGACCCACTACCTGAGAATTTGTCTTTTATAAGTTCAGCATCGCCTTCAGATGACAATATCGGCTTGGATTCATCTGTTGGTAGGAGTGTGGAAGAGCGAAGTTTTAATCTTACATAAGAATCAGCTAAAATTAATTATCATAAACCGAATACCCCATGTCCCTGCATTACCAGTTTTCATTCCATTCCGTGTTTCTTTTTTAATTTTCTTTTTCTCTCGTTGTTTTCTCAGGTAGGTATCTAAAGTTGTCTCATTCTCAATTGCCTGAAGATGATATGACGGAAATATTTTTCTAAATCATAAATATCCTATATTTGTTAAATTAACTTCTGATTTACCTCTTTTTCTTTCCTTTTCTCTAATAATTCAGTAGCGATTTCGCTCAAGCCAGGAGCAAATGTAACTTCCATTTCTTGATATTCTTCCCTTTGATTATCAGAGAATTCATCAAAAGAATTTTTTGATTCAGTCAAATTTAACAAGTCCTTATATTTCTTCCGCGCTGTCTCAATATCTTCCTCCGAGTCCTCTGAAACGGCAAGATAAGCTTGAAAATCCATTCTTTCCAATTCATCTTTCGTAAACTTTGAACGGGTTATCCGAGCCCGTTCAGGATCATCATTGTCCCAGGTCAGTTTCACATTCGAATGTTGAAGAGCCTATTATAAAATTGAATTATCATTCTAGGAATATAGCCAGAAGATAGTCCTTATTTATTGAACTTACATCAGTTACAAAATCAACAGGTCTATATACATCTGGGGCTTGATAGGACTCGTCTCTATGTTTAGATAAAAATAGATTAAAGAATGTATCATCTATGATTTAAAATCAATGAAAGAGCGTTTTTATGTACTTTGGTTCATCATTGAATTTCATATCATCAGGTATAAATTGCAAATCAAGAAAATTGGCAGTATTCTCAAGTTCTGCGCCATCACAGTGTTGATGAATTTGCCGCGCTGTTTCTACAGAATCACAATCTACAACAGCGAAATAATACCTAAAGGGATATAATAAAATTATAGAAAGCTCGCCAGCCGATACAATGTTGAATTAAAAGTGCCACAGAAATCACACCTTAATCGCTCAATTTGATACTTTCGTAAGGCCTCCTCATCAAAATCTTGAGATGCTTCATTATCACTGAAATTTATATTGCCATCATGTTTGTTGAGTTCATCGGTATCTTTATAGTCTGTAGTGGAGGATGATGATTTGAATATTTCTTTTGGTGGGCCTTCCCGTCTTTCCTAGAAATCTGAAATGAATTAAAAGTACTTGAATTCAACAACGTTTGACAATCGACAGGAATTCATTACCAATTCCAATCTCTCTTTTCCGAAATCCGATGGGTATATTTTCACGGAATGAATGATGGATCTACTTGGGGCAAAGCAACTGAATACCTTCATCAAATCCGAAGCTTTCACGTTATCCCAATCAAGATTCACAACGGCGAATCGATGAGTTTCGGCCCCTAAAGGAATATCCTCTTCCGACTCCTCAAATTTCCCCAAATTTTCCATAACTTCTATTTCATCATTTGCCGAAGATTGATTCTCTTCATTAACTTCGTAATCCTCATCTGATGAGGATGAGGATGAGGGAACCAAACCCTCCCCCCTAGCAAGATCATATATCTTTCCCACATTTTCCATTTCTTTTTCTTTCTCATTATAATCAATTTCATCACTACTCCCTTTAGGACCATTGCTGTCATCACTATTGAGCTTCTCCTGGTCCTCTAAAGTATAAAATCGTTTCAATTCTCTTGCGGTATGTTCTGTCGATAATCTACGTCCGTATTTATCAACTTTGGCTATTCGATGATTGAAAAAGTAAATTATGCTATTAATATATGTAAAGGCCTATGGAACACGAGTTTTTTTCTAGCAGCTTACGCGTATCACTAAAATCTTTATTGTTCAAAATATGAAGAAATCGTTGATCCAATTTCACTTTCATATCTTTTTTCTTAGGTCGAACAAAGCGTGGGTCTTGATGTAAATGCACAAAACGCGGATCTTTTGTAATCGGTTCATTTCCTTTGAAACCAACATCTTTCCTCGAGGTTTTCGATTTTTTTTGACTAGCCATTTGTAAAATTTTCCCTAAAATTCTATGAAGCCAAATTGTATTTATGCACGACAAAAATTCGTGGGAAAATACGTCATTGATCTTGGTGTAACAAGGCATTTTCCAAACAATAAATAATTAAAAAATTGCGATATTAAGTTTTTCTGATCTATTTCTAAAGGAATTTATGAGCTCTCGATTTGATATTGAAACATCGATCACCCTTGTTGGTCTTGTCTTCCGACACGCAGCTTGAAAATGGTAAACAAGGATTTTCTACAACATTCAAGTACTTTCTCTTCAGAAGCCAAAAGTGACACAATATTTTCTTTTCAACATTCAGACGGTACATACAATATTACTACTTCAGAAAACCAACAATCGAAACACCCGAATTTGGCTCGAATATAAAACAGTTGCATTGGCTATTGAAGGTAAGCAAGCATAAATTTCCAAATTATATATATCCTTCATGCGATATGAGTCACATCAAGTTTTAAAGGTTCCAGAGTTTGTGCATTCAATAAACTTTATAAAGTTGAATCTTTTATATATTAGCTCAGTAAACTCGCCAATTTAGCCAGCTATGTCTGCTTTTATTTATACGACAGGGAAGCAAGTTGTAGAAAATGGAATTTTCATGTTCAGTTTTTCTTTTTCATCTGATAATTTCTTTGATTCAGACATAATTTCGATGCACGAAACGCGATTGACCGAACAAAATCCAAACGTTGGCCATATTAATTATTCGGTGGATGATTTGCTCGCTTTCATGGATGGGCACCAAGAACTGAGCGCCTTAGTCCTCGAGCCTTCTCTGAAGGCATATATGCCACGCGATCGAACGTGGTTGAAAGAAAGAGTAGTGGCCCATTTGCGCAGACAAGCGCAGCAAGCAAGTCTTAGTGAGGGACAAAATTCTAGAACCGCAATATGGCGTGGTGGAAGGCGACGATAACTGACTTCACCACTAGAATACTTCGCGTCTAGGATCTCAGTTCCCATTAAAATTGTCTATAGATGTTCAAACAACTGACTTGATTTTTGATCACATAATAGATATAAGTTCAATTGCTGTACAAGCAATTGAAAAAAGCAGTTGGAGTTATAGACAGACTCGGCCATTCTGAAGATATTTGATGCAGAACAAGAGCAAGGATTTGAATGAATTTTTCAGTTCCTTTCTTTCTCGTCAAAAAAAAAAGAAAAAGGAAATTTCTAATAAATCTAATATTCTAGAATGGACTATCAATTACCAAACCCCAACTTCCAGAATTTCTGTAATCTGAGAAAAAATTAATTCTTAAATATTATTCTTGGGTCGATAAGTTATTACATCAGGTCCTTGCGATTCCGAATATCTCTCCTGTCACCAAATTTCTTCCGAGGAATGATGATATGGAGCATCTTTATTAGTGTTGCTATGAGGATTGGATGTGATCTCATTCGCTTGTTTTTTGGTTGATTCCTGTTGAATTTGATGCTCTTTTGGTCTCAATTCCCCTTTAGGATGAGGGGGATTTCTCAGTAATGGTTGTACGAAATGTTCGAATATAATGGTAGCGCCTTTGGATCGATCATTTTGTGCCCAATATAAAAACACTAACTTACAAAAATTGTACCCCGGAAAAAATTTTAAGAACCAGTTTGACCAATAATCAGCAATTTGAAGCCACCCATAAATAGTCCAGTAAGTCAGCCATTGCTTTTGTTCTGCCATGGCGATCTTATGTTCTTTTTCTGCACTTTCATCAAGTACCTTAATCGATCGATAAGCGGGGTATAACACTCCAATCGAATTACAAAGAAGATATATAGACTTTCTATACATTTGCCGGAGCGTTGCTAGCAAAACTATTGCCAAGAGTATAGAGATATAAAGGGGTGGTATCCCAAGAAAAACGAGCTGCTTATGCAACCAAGTTTGAGTATACCAGTTCTCAATAGTTGCAAAGCGAGCTATAAGTTCTTGTCGTATATAGTTTGTGATAGGAGTGAGGTTGAGAGGGCTTTTGGACTCTATATACCTAAGAGCAAGTTCTAAAGCAGCAGTGGTGGGCTGATTGATAACATGAGAACGTGTTTGTAAAGCTGGGATTGTTAACATCTTGGCTAAATTTGTCAAAATCTTTGTCATCTTAGATACAAACGAGAAACTCGGAAAACCCTTATGCCAGTTAAGATTTCAGGGTCTAATTCTGGCCAGAGTAAAACAAATAATATCATGTGATTATCATTATATGTCTAAGTGCTAACTATAAACATGTTATGTCTGACATAGGCGCGAATTACGTGAGACCAGCCACTCGGACTTACATTAACCTACCACAAATGGCAAAATCTTCTATTAAATTGGCAAACAAACTACCAAACTTAACAATTTGGGTTTTTAATTTATATTAAAGCTTGTTTTTAACAATCAATAAAAAAAATAACTATAATTATTAAAAAACCAATAAGTTTAACTATAAATTTTATAAAAATTCCAAAACAGCAAAAATTTTATAAAAAAAGCAATAATATAAAAAACTAAACCAAATTTATTATAAAATTTTTGAATACAATAAACAATTTTAAACAAAAAAAGCACAATTCAAATTTTAATATTTGTAATAATATTGTTATATATTTAAATAACAAACTAATAAATAGAAAAAAAAAATCTTATTAAAAGTAATAAAAATAATTGAAAAAAAAAATAAATTAAAAAAATAAATTAAATTTATAAGAATTTAATATATGTAATTAGTCTTAAAATTATAGTTGTTTAATCTTTATTGGAAAATTTAAAAATAAAAAAATAGTTTGTAATTGTTAATAAAATTATACTATTGTTATTATTTTATGTTTTATTTGGTAATTTTTAAAATTAATACCAGATATTATTATATTTTTCAATTATTTTTTTATTTAATAAATTTTAAGAATAAATAAATACTTTTTAAATTAATTTTAATAATATAATTTAAGAAAATAAAATAAAATATGTGAATATTAACAAATAATTCTTTATTTACAAATATTTAAATACTTAAAAATAAAAAAAAATATTATAAAAAAAAATATTAAATATGTAATTATTTTATTTATTTTTAGATTTTATGTTTTTTTACAATTAAAAAATTTATTAATTGTATAATTATTATTTTTTATTAGTTATTTTATATTATATTATTTTTTTTGTTTTTTTATATAAGTAATAATATATTATTATTAATATTATTTATATTTAAAGTTAAAATTTGTGGCTCTTAAAGCCTCTGTAAACTCAGTTCTAGTGAAGTTAAATCAATTGTTACAGAGACAAAGTTAAAGCCTAGCATTAAACCTTGAATTATGAACAAATTTGAGAGGGTGCAAATTTTCTCTTCTGGTTTGGACAAAGGTTTTCATAATATCAGGGTGACTATTATTATGAACAATTCTTTGACCTGTTATGTTTCTAAAATTGAAGAAGTTTCTGGACAAATTATTTTTATTAGGCTTTTGTTCAAAGAAAAGTTATTTGTTACAATTTTAAGATTATATGCTGGTGTGTTTGCTAAGGCAAAATATGATTAAGCATCTAAAATTAATTTTTTTATTGCCAAAGCTGTTAATTCTTGTACTTTTGCAGTAGTGGGTGGAGATTTCAATGAAAATAGTACTAAAAAGAGTGCAAGTTTCAAGTTTTGCATAGATCTGGGGTTGGTCAACTTTTTTTATGAATATTTATTAACTAAGTTATGTATTTAAAGCAATTCTAAAGACATAAAAAAAGTTATTAATTTCATTTTTGTTACTTACAGTCTGGCATCTGCTGTTGTTAGCCATAAAGTGGAGCCAGTTTCTGAATTTTTTAATACTAATCACAAAGCAATATCAATAATGATTGGTTTAAGTGATCTTCTGGATATATGTCTTAACAGTGTACATAAACAGGCAAACAGAGATAGATGGAAATTCCGAATCAAAAATGTTAGTGATAAGAGTTGGTCACAATTTAGAAGTTGTTCTTTGGACATATTTTTGGAGAGGATGGAGATTTTCAATAGTGCTAAGTGTTATGGAGATTTGGACTTAATGTGGAAGATTCTGAAAAAGGTGGTGATAGTTTCTGCTGATAAGGTGTTTTCTAAGTTGTGGTTTTCTAAATCCAATGTCTCAGTAGATAAACAGTCATCAAAGTTTGTTAGGCTTGAATTGTTAGTGGCAAAACTAGTAAAAAGCATAAGCTCTAATCAAGTTTTGAGAGTTGTTTGTCTTATTAATATATAGACTGCTATTGATGAAGAGGAAGCTGTCAAAGTTTGTGGCATAATTGAGAGTAGTGTTTGTTCTGGTGTTGTTTTATATCATCTGTCATGTATTAAGAAAAGTTATTGCAAGTCCAAATACTATGAATTTAAGGCTGTCAAAGATGATTCCATCAAGAAAACCATTAACAAATGTATGGAAAATTTTTGTTCTGATAAGGGTAGAATGATTAAAAGTGTCCTGAATTACCTTGTTCAAAAAGTGATACTTGATTATTTAGTAATAGATAATGAGCTTGTTTTGAAATCTCAGATGGTCAAGTTAATGGTTGATAATATTATGAAAAGATAGATAAGAAAGTATTTGGTGTCTAATTCCACTCCTGTTCACTGGCTCAACCAATATGTTTCTCTTAATTATGTTGATAATGTGGTTTTTTCAGGCATTATATGTAATATTAGATTCAATAAGTTTTTGCAAATAGTCAAGTTTCTGTCTGATGGGAAGACTGCTGGTCTTTCTGGTATTCCTAATGAGCTTTGGAAACATGATGACCAGTAGGTTTTCAGTGGTTTGTTGGACATTTTAAATAAGTATTTAAGGTTTGGTACAGTTCCTAAGCAATAGAAAAGAACTTGGATTTCTATGATATTGAAGTCTTATGATTAGAAGGAGGCTTTTACTAATATGAGACCAATAACATTAGTTAAAACAGCTAGGAAGATTTTATCCAAAATTTTGTCTGATAGGATTTCCTTGGCTTGTAGCAATTATAATGTGCTGTATAGTGTTACCAGTAGAATTTTAGCTATTAATTAATAGGAAAATTACCCTTATAATTTCTATAATTAATTATATTAATATCATTTCAAATTATCATTTATTATTTAATCAATTATCACATATCACGATTCAATTAAATAATCCAATTAGTATAACAGAAAGTAGGATGATCAAATTACACAATACCCTGAACTTTGTAACATTCTAAAATTCGCCGAAATTTACAGAAATTCGCCGAAATTTATAGAAATTCGCCGAAATTATGAATAGTTTACCCAAATTAATTAATAGTTTAGCGAAATAACTTGTAATTCATCAAAATATATCTTTAGTTTGCCGAAATTTGAGCAAAGAGAAAAAGTGCAAGTTCATAGACTAGTACTACAACAAGTTGTATAAAAGAAGAGCTTTTCTCTTCAAGAAAATGTATCTTCTCATAGTATCTTAATATAGTATTTTACTTTAGATATCTTAATTGAAACAAATTACCTTTTACACATTCAAATAAAAATTAAATATTCAAAAACCAAAATCCTCAAATTATTACACTTGAAGTTTTCTCAACACAACTAACGTTTTGAAATTGATTAGCTACCAATTTCAGTAATCTGTTAGTGATTCCAGACCTAAATAGAAAACGTTTCCCTTGATAAAATCCTATTTCTTTTACATTTCTTTTATTTTTCTTTTCTTTTCTTTTTTTATTACAATCATTAAGGTAGCCTACAGACGAGATTCCTGTAGAAAAGTTGGCTTTCACAGCAAAGTAACTACACATTTTAGTGAGCTTCCAGACGAGCAATTCTTGGGAAAGAGTTGACGTTTACTAAACATAATTACATAAAGTAACTGGCACAGAATTGGCCATTCCACTTATAAGTCCAGCAGTTCAAATTACAGGAGATAATTTGAAGATAAATTCAGTTATTGAAGGTTCAACTACTTCTAGAAAACGTGAATTTGCAATCAACAAACAGTTACAACATTCAAGAAAAGAGACCAAAAACCTCTGGTAACATTTGGTGCTCTTCCACAGAAATAACACAGCAACAACAAATTCAAAGTAGCAACCACACCAGACACAGCAACTCTAGAGTATTACCAGTCAATTTACATCCACTGCAAGCAAAGATTCAACATTCCAGACGGAATTGAAGTTGTCAAGAAATCAGTATACCAATACATTGAAAACTGCATCAACAATTATCTTTTTGGAAACTACAACATTTCAGAAGTCAAAAGCAACTTTTACAATAATTTAGTGCACTATTCACAATTGAGAACAGAAAACTTGAACAGTGAAACACTTGTTGTCTACTTCCAAGAACTTAATTTTAACATTATTGAGTATTGTAAAGAAAAATATCCAGTACAGTCTCAATACTCTATTGACTTTGAATCAGAGACAGAAACAAGCAACAAAGACAAACAAAAACTGAAGCAATACTCAAGAACCACCCCAAATACTCCAATACTACCAAAAACAACTGCCAAACACTTGCAAACACCTGAACAAAGAACCAGTGTCAAATTACCACTTTCTATTACACCATTTCCAATTTCACTTGTTCAATCACAAACACCAAGTTTACTACTTAAACATTTCTCCAGACCAGAAGATTATCAACCACCTAGAAATCCCACTTAACAGCAGGAACCAATATTAACAAATGCCAATATCATTGATTACTTACAAGAAAATGAAAGTAATTATTCAGAGAGTCTGGAAAGTGAAGAAACTGAATCAGAACAAGAAGAAACTACAAAAAATGAAGAAGAAATAGCAACTGCTTACATTGCAAAAATTCCAGAATTTACTGGTAAAGATAATAATACCAGTTCTCAAGAATGGCTTGACAAAGTTCAAAAAGCAGGAGATGCAAATGGTTGGATTGCAGCAAGAATGCTCAAAGCGATCCCATATTTTCTCCAAAGAACTGCAGAAAAATGGTTTGAAAACTTAGAAGAACCATTTGAAAACTGGCAAGCATTCAAAGATGCTTTTCTACAACAATTTACCGACAATAATATCTCTATCACTCTCAGAAACTGCTTTTGCAATATCAAACAAGAAACATCTGAAACTGTTATGACCTATCTTGGAAGATTTAACAAACTTCTCAGATGAATCCGACAATTGGAAACCAATGACTACTATTCTGATGCTCAAATTTTGGATCAGTTTATAGCAAAGTTAAAAGACAAACTGATTAAGAAAGTCCATCCACATACTTCAGCAGACTTAGCAACTGCTATTAGACATGCAAAGAGCTATGAAATGGCAATGGAAAAAGCAAATCACACCAAGCTTGTAAATCTTGCAATTGGAGAAACCAGCTCAGCAGCTGAAGAGAAGATAGACCAACTCACAAAAAAGATTGAAAGCTACTTCACAAACCAACAACAACAGCAACAATAACCACAAAGATATCAATCCCTACAATAATGCAATCAAAACAATTTTGGATCACCATCCAACAACCAGCCTCAAAATTGTCATTATTGTGGAATTCTAGGACACTGAAAACAAGATTGTAGAAAATTACAAAGAGATCAACAAAACAGGAGTAATTAACATTACTCTTTATCACAACAATCTTATTACCAATCTCCACCACCAACCTATTATTCACCAAAACCACAAAATTAAAACAGTTACTATCCATCAGCTCCACAACTAATACAGCAACAATATCAGCAATCTTTACCTATTCAGCCATATCAGACACCACCCACTTAACAATATCAAGTACCAACAAGAAGATTGGTTCAACATAACTAATTCACACCCCAAAATCAATTGCAGAGTAACAACAACAACAGAATCAATCCAAATAACCAGTTGGTTCCCCGAAATTCTGGTCAGCAAAAACCCAATTACTATTACACTCAACCCAGTTATCTTACAATACCAGAGAAATCGTATTTTCAACAAACTGTACTTTCTGAAGATGAAATTGCAGCACCAAGATCAAACTCTTCCAACCACACTATTCCACCAGCTCAAATTGCCCAAAATGCCAATCTGTCAGATATATTTCTATTTGAATTTGAAGCAAATGAATCACCATTTCTGCTTAGTAATGCAGCAGTCAATAAACAGAAAGCAATTACTGCTATGTACACAGAAGCTACAGTGGAAAGAAAACCCATTCGCTTAATCTTAGATAGTAGATCAGTTGGAAATATCATCACTTACCAGCTGATGTAACAACTCAAACAAAATGTAGACAGACCAGCTCAAACAGTTATTGTCACAGCTGATGGTATGAAAAAGACTCCAGTAAGAGAAATTGATGATTTCCTCTTTACAATTGATAAAATCACCATTCCAGTTAAAGTTCTTGTTATGGATGCACCTCAATATCAAGCTCTAGTCAGAAATGATTGGCTTCTCAAGGCCAATGCAAACCTGAACTGGGAAACTCAAGAACTTAAAATTTTATACCAAGCACAATATACCATAGTACCTGCAACCTGTGGTACTTTTAACAAACAATCAGAAAAAGCTCCAGTATTTGAATTTGAAGAAGAGAAGGAAATACCACTCACTAAAACCTACATGGCTCTTGGATTACTATTCAATTGGGCTGAGAAAACAGAACAAAAGATTTTTGAAGAATTAAGAAGATGGAAGAAAGTTAGATATTCCACACCAGAACCATAAAAAGAACCATCATATATTCTATTAAAATGCAAAGATTGCAAAAAGAAGCTTTTATCTATGAGAGCCTGTATTTCTCCAGAAAAGGAATATATGAAACTTGCACTTGTTACTTTTGCAAGGCATGCCATAGAGAACAATTTGGATCCCCAAAAAGAAGTGGAAAATGGGACAAAACTTCTTGCCTTACTTGTGGAGAAATGCTACCAGAAGAATGCAATTGGATTGATGTAGCAATGAAAGGAGGAGTATGTGATCAGACCTGTCAATATGCTTTATCAATTTCGGAAAAAGTCAGAAAAAGAACACCATTTAATAGAGCATACAACAGTGCTCTCAATAAACTTTACCACTACCCTCATGATGCTAAAATGATTTTTGATCTAGCAATAGCATTGATCAATAAAGCCACCCAAGAAAATGTCCGCCAAATAAAAGAAGCTAAATACATTGAGTATACCATGGAATTAGCTGGATTTGATTATGAAGATGAAGTAGAAACCTACTATCAAATGGCAAGCCACACATATCTGACCAAAGAAGCTCAAATTCAACAATTAGAGCAAATAAACATTCAATTGTGTGAAGAATGTGTTATGTCTTGTGATGACCAATGGTATTTAGAATGTTATGCTCTTAGCATTCCTCTGTTAAATGAAAATGATGAAAATAAAATCGAATTTGGAGTATCTGAACTAGTAGAAGAACTACCAACCACTCCCATCTATCTTCTTGAAAAGCAACCACCTCTACAACTTAAATATTTTGACAACCATGGCCAAAGAATCAGACCAGAAAAAGCACACGAAATTGATGCTAGATATGATCTAAGATACCCAGGAAAAGATACTTTGGTTCTCCAACCAAAGTTCTTGACAAAAATCAATCTCAAAATTGCTCTTGAAATACCACCAGGAGCAATGGTTCAAATTGTCTCTAGATCATCATTGGCAAGCAAAGAAATCAATATTAGAGGAAGAGTTATAGATGTAGGATATACTAGAGACATTACTATCATGTTACAGAATGAGACAGACAAACCATTCAAAATTGAACATGTTGAAAAAATTGCTCAAGCAATTTACTTACCTTTAATCAACATTTCGGGTTTACAATCAATAAACAACAGAGAACAATTGGGAAAAAGTGAAAGAGAAACTTAAGGTTTTGGTTCAATTGGACAATTTACAATACCAGTAAATATAGCTCTTAATACACAAAATAAATCTCACCAGATTCTTCAACTTCCCCAGCCAATTACCATTTCACCTTTTGAAGAACATTACGAAATTTACACTTGTTCAAAACCCACCACTACACAACAAATCTTTGAATTCAATGAACAAATCTGTTTGAAGCATGAAATCTCAATTCCAAATATTTATATTCCCAAAAAAATGAAAAAATTTCAAGTTACATTTTACAACCCCAATAATTATCCTATTGTCTTATTAAACAAACTAGAGATTGGAATCATACACAGCAATATTTTTCAAGATGAAAATTCTCAAATTGTCTCTAATTTCATCGAAATTGTAAGGCACACTCTACTCCCAAATCCAAATATCATTTCCACTACTGAAAACTACTACTTTTTAAAAGAAAAACTCTCACAAATCAACATGGGTCTCTTAAAACCTCAACAACAAAAACAATTGAAACAATTGATAGCTAAATTTGCAGATATATTTGCAAAAGACAACAATGACTTGGGAAAAACAGATATTGTTCAACATCAGATCCATACAGGAGATGCTCCACCAAAATGACAACAAGTTTATCAAGTGCCACCTGCCAGCCACCAATTCATCAGAGAAGAGGTTTAAAGAATGCTCAATAATGGATTGATTCAACTATCAAAAAGTCCTTGGGCCTTACCAGTAGTTTTAGTTAAAAAGAAAAACGGAAAAATCAGATTCTGTGTTGATTATAGACAACTAAATAATGTTACAATTGGAAATGTCTACCTTCTTTTAAGAAATGATAACATGCTAAATGCTCTAGGAAAAGCCAAGTTCTTCTCAACTTTAGACCTAAAAAGTGGATACTGGCAAGTCAAAATGGACCCAAAAGATAGACCCAAAACAGCATTCACCATTCAAGAAAGAAACTATGAGTTCAATATTATGCCTTTTGGACTCTGCAATATACCAGCAACATTTCAGTGACTCATGGATGTTGTCTATGAAGGGCTCTTGTGGCAATTAGTAGTTGTCTATCTTAATGATACTGATGTATACTTATCAAGCTTTGAAGCCCACCTCATTTACCTGTGAGAAGTTTTTCAACAATTACAGAAAGCAGGATTAAAGTTAAACATTGAGAAATGTCATTTTGGAAAAACAAGCTTGATCTTTCTTGGACACATAGTTAGTAAAGATGGAGTCAAACCAAATTCAGAAACAATTAGTGTTATCAAAAACTTTCAAACCTCCAGAAATATCACAGAACTAAGAAGATTTGTAAGATTAGTCTCTTACTATTGAAAATTCATAAAAGGATTCTCAGAAATTGCCAAACCACTCAATTATTTTATCAACAAAAACGTGCCATACAAATAGACTGAAGAACAAAAAGCTTTTGAGACTCTCAAAACAAAATTGACAACAGCCCCAGTTCTTGCTTATCCAGACTTCAACAAACAGTTCCAATTAGCCACTGATGCTTCACACATAGCATTTGGTGTCATCTTATTACAAGTAGATGAAAATAAGCAAGAACAAGTCATTGCTTATGCTAGTAGAACACTCAAACCAACAGAACTAAAATACGGCTCAACTAAATTAGAAGCTGCCACAGTCATTTGGGTTCTTAAACATTTTCAACAATATCTGAAGAATGGAAAAGAATTTGACATAATAATGGACAACATTGGCCTTAAATGGCTCAATAAAAAGAAAACTAAACAAAGTGCCAAACAGTCTCAATAGAATGACTTTCTAGCAGACTACAGATATATTGTACACCACAAACCAAAAAAACTACATACCAATGTTGATAGCCTCTCAAGAATGAGACAAGATTAATACCAACAACAATTCTACCACAACTTACCAACTTACCAAACAAAAATAACCAAACAAGAATGAATCCCAGAAATTACAGCAATCTTAAAAATTATTTGGAGACTCTTACCATGCCAGAAAACTGGTCTCCAAGTAAAAAACATTATTTACAACACCAATCAAAACAATATTTCATATACCAGAACAAAATCTTTTATAAAAATCACAGAAACCCAAACCAACCACTTAGATTAATACAAGAGAATAAAAAAGAAACAATTTTATACAACATGCACACAGATCCGTTTTTAGCACACTTGGGAAGAGATAGAACCATTCAAAGAACCTTTAAACATTATTTTTGGCCTTACATGCAAAGAACATTTGACAATATATAGAATCTTATGATAGTTGTCAAAGAAAAGGAGGAACTCGTCTCACAGAACCTTTAAATCCAATCAAAGTTGGACAACCTTTTGACAGAGTTGGAATTGATTTAGTCAAACCATTACCTATCACAACCCAAGGAAATTGCTATATTGCAGTAGCAGTAGATTATCTTACCAAATGGCCTGAAGCTAGAGCCATCCAAAGAGCAGATGCAAAATCAGTAGCAAATTTCATTTATGAAGACATTATTTGTAGACATAGATGCCCAATTGGAACTTTTATCTGATCAAGGAACACATTTTGTGAACAACTTGATACAAAAAATTTGTAAATGGTTTAATGTCAAAAGACCTCTATTATCACCTTATTACTCTCAAACAAATGGACTTGTAGAATGTTTCAACAGAACATTGTGTAAATCTTTAGCCAAAGTCTCAACAGACTTTGAGCAGAAATGAGATATCTTTATTCCATCAGTGTTACTAGCATACAGAACATTAAAACAAGATACTATGAAACACATACCATTTGATCTTATTTATGGAAGAACAGCAACATTATCAATTAATTTTACAGTGGAAACATATCCAGTGCAACCAATTAATGAAGAAAACTTTCAAGAAACACTTCAAAAAAAGATCTACACTCTTCTTAGTACACTGGAAGGAAAAAGAAGAATAGCAGCAACTCATATTGAACATTCCTAAGCTCAACAAAAAGAAAGACATGACAACAAATTACCACCTATTACCAACAAATTTAAAGTTGAAAATAAAGTTCTCTTACACAGAACTAAGGCTAAAAAACAATGGAGTGAGAAATTTGAAAACAAATGAGATGGACTATTTTATATTCACGAAATTCTAGGCAATAAATCATACAAGTTAAGACTTGATGACAAAATACTAGCAAAAGTTGCACATGGAAACAGATTAAAACACTATCATTCCAGAAACAATTCTGAACCATTAATTTCACAAATTGGTACACATTCCCCTTTAATTAATCCTGAAAATATTTCCCAAAATTTAGAACCAATAATTATAATAGAACAACAACCAAACTTGAACACTTAAATTTTACAATAATTCTCTAATAAAAACACAAAGACAAAAATAGTAAATAAATTACAAAAACACCCAAACCCAAAAACAAATAAAAACCCCATATCCAAAAATAATTTTCTTTATTCTCTCTTTTCATAATTAGTCAATTTTATCATAATTATTCCCTGAAATATTCAACAAATATCCCAAAAGTTAATGTTAATCTTGAAAACACTTCCTGACTTATCTATAACGATTAATGAAAGTCAAATTAATTACATTCAGAAAGAAACCACAGCTCCAGTAGCAAATTATTCACAGAACTATCACCTCTATAGAAGAAAAACAAGAAGTCACTCTGAAAATAGGTTATCAAGACTTTTGAAGCAAACACTGGAAGAAAATCTTTTAATTGCCTCTATTGACATTTCACCAAATGCTACAATACAACAAAAACTTCTATTACTTCTCAATAAACAGAAAAATAAACACACCCCTATCTATAAATACTTTCACATTGGAAAGACACTTTATAAATAAAAACTGGAACTTGAAGCAACAAATCTCACTCCTAAAGTTATATAAAAGCAAATCCACAATGAATTCAAAACAGCAGCTGGACCAACAAACACTCACTACAAACTTAGAGCAGCTTTTAAACTCTATGATTTGTTTAATACTTGTGAAAATGTTCTACAAAATCCAATACTGCAACCAATGAAAGTCCAATACATTGACAAACTTACAGAACTGAAATTTCAACAATTTTCAGACCAGATTACTTCAATTATTTTAGATTACTATCTCAATATTACAGATAGTGCTTGGACTTTGATGGAGCTCAGTTTTGAAGAGGAGATTATGTTACCAGTAGAATTTTAGCTATTGATTAGCATGAAATTACCCTTATAATTCCTATAATTCATTAGTATATTAATATCATTTCAAATTATCATTTATTATTTAATCAATTATCACATATCACGATTCAATTAAAATAATCCAATTAGTATAACAGAAAGTAGAATGATTAAATTACACAATACCCTGAACTTTGTAACATTCTAAAATTCGCTGAAATTTACAGAAATTCGCCGAAATTTATAAGAAATTCGCCGAAATTTATAGAAATTCGCCGAAATTATGAATAGTTTACCCAAATTAATCAATAGTTCAGCGAAATAACTTGTAGTTCATCAAAATGTATCTTTAGTTTGCCGAAATTTGAGCAAAGAGAAAAAGTGCAAGTTCATAGACTAGTACTACAACAAGTTGTATAAAAGAAGAGCTTTTCTCTTCAAGAAAATGTATCTTCTCATAGTATCTTAACATAGTATCTTACTTTAGATATCTTAATTGAAACAAATCATCTTTTACACATTCAAATAAAAATTAAATATTCAAAAACCAAAATCCTCAAATTATTACACTTGAAGTTTTCTCAACACAACTAACGTTTTGAAATTGATTAGCTACCAATTTCAGTAATCTGTTAGTAACTCCAGGCCTAAATAGAAAACGTTTTCCTTGATAAAATCCTATTTCTTTTACATTTTTTTTATTTTTCTTTTCTTTTCTTATTACAATTATTAAGGTAGCCTACAGACGAGATTCCTGTAGAAGAGTTGACTTTCACAGCAAAGTAACTACACATTTTAGTGAACTTTCAGATGAGCAATTCCTGGGAAAGAGTTGATGTTTACTACAACGTAACTACATAAAGTAACTGGCACGGAATTGGCCATTCCACTTATAAGCCCAGCAGTTCAAATTACAGGAGATAATTTGAAAATAAATTCAGTTATTGGAGGTTCAACTACTTCTAGAAAACGTGAATTTGCAACCAACAGACAGTTACAACATTCAAGAAAAGAGACCAAAAACCTTCAGTAACAATGGAGATAATTTTTCAGTTTTGAAGGGCACTTCCACTCAAACCCCAATTTTTGCTGTAGGTTCTGTTATTGAAGATGCATTAAAGAAGGATCATAAGCTGTGGCTTGTTCTTCAGAATATGCATAAAGCTTATGATTCAGTTGGGTGGTCTCACTTAAGAGACAGTTTGGTCAGAATTAAAATGTGTTCCCGTTTCATCGAGTTTTTTGGAAGCATATATAATAACCATGTTAATCAAGTAATAACAGATTTTAAACTCACTGATGGATATATTGTTCACAATGGCCTGGATTAGGGTGAAGTATTCTCGACTTTGTTATGGAGAATTTTTTATGATTCTTTGCTGTATGAGATTAAAAGACATGAGAGTTTGTATAAATACTGGCTAGACTTAAAATTTTTTACATGAACTGGCAAGTGGGATCACAAAGATAGTTTGACATCATATTTGGCTGCAGGAGCATTTGTAAATAATACTATTTGGGTTGAAAATAACATGGCTGCTACTCAGCATATTTTGAATATAGCTAGCAAATTTTTTTATCTCAATAATATTTCAATTAACACTAAAAAGATGGTAGCTATACTTATTAATTGCAGAGTTGAGATTCCTTATTTAACAATTAGTAGTTCAGATATTTTAATTGCTAAAAGAGACAAGACTTATAGATACTTAGAAATTTTTTTATCTATTAATGATCTTTTAAAGCCCAGTCAGATGTGAAATTTTTTGTTAACTTGGTTCTGAGAAAAGCAATCTCTGATAAACAGTTTCTTTATTTGGTGTCTACTGTTTTACAACCTATCATTGGATATAAATTGCAGTTTAGTTATGCTTTTGTGAATATTTGTGAAAAATAGAATAGGCTGCTAAGAAAGAGTCTGAAGCTCAAGACCAACTTGTCCAAAAATTTCCTCAATGAAGCCATTTCACATCCTGAATTATATGGTCTCAAAATTTTTAGGCAGTTGCAAACCAAAAACTCTTTGGCTAATTTGGTACTGTTTGCCAATTTGAAAGGCATTCTTGGCAGATTATTTGAACACAGAGTGATAGATCTGCAGGCCATTAGTTGGATGCCTTAGCAATTCTTTAGTTTTCCAGTTGTGTTGTTATTAGATCCTGTGAATTTTTTTTTAACTGACATAACCAACACTCTGGCATTGTGTAGACTCTCCTTGGACAATGTTTTGCTAAATGTTTTTTGGGCTGGTAGTGACATAACTGTTGCTAATGTTTTGGGTTTGGATCAGTATATGAATGTGGTTGGTTCACTGAAAAAGTTTGGCATCATTTTTGCAAACCAGTTTTTGGACTATTATGGCATGTGTTTCATGTGAAGTAATTTTCACAGGTAAAAAAGACTGGATCCAAGAGGTCTGACTTCTGGTTGGTTTAGTATGTTAATAAAATTTATTGAAAATGGTGGTTTGGTTGATGGTCATGTCCTAGCTTCTGATTCAGCTCTTAGTAGTTGCCTAGTTAGTCTAAGTTCTATCAATAAACATCTTCTTGAGAACACTTCAAGTGGTATGATAGTTTATACTGATGGCTTAGTTAAGGGTTTGGGTTTTATAAGTGCTTACAGTAGTGCTGCTGTTTATTTTCCTGATATTGATAATGGTGTGGGAGTTGAGATAAATGGCTTGCTTTTATCAATTCTAACTGAACTACATATTATTACCCTTGCTTTAGAGTGTGTTCTTGTTTCCAGTTCAGTTATTTTTTTTACTGATAGTTAGGCATTTTTGGATGCTTGTACCTCTTATAAAAATTTTACTGGTCCTGATTTTTGTGATAAATGTTAGATTAAAAGAGAGTAGATCTGGCAGACCATTGCATTGAAGAACTTATCAGTAGCCTGGAACAAAATCAAAGGCCACTCTGGAGTTTATGGCAATGAGTATGCTAATTTATTGGCCAATTCTGCCACCAGTTCTAACATCATGCTATCTGTTGGAATGTTTTGCCATTTTTTGTCTATTAAAGGAAAGCCTGTTTTTGGAAATGCCCACCATTTTGTTAGACATTTTTTTAATGCTGTAAGCCTTGTCAGTTGGGAAGCCAAATATGTAACCTATGCTGTAAAAGATATGCTATGCAATAAAATTGATATGCAATGTATGTTTAGTATATGACATCTTGATAGTCAATTTTGATTAGGCTTCACCAGCTATTTTTCTGCATGTCTTTGATCCTACTTCATAAAAGCCATGCACAACTACTTTCCTGTAGCCAAGAAAAAGAGGCTTTATAATCTGAATTATCTAAGTATGCTATTTATTTAATGTGGGTTGGTTGAGAATTCCAATTATACATTCTCTTGCATTCATGATACTAGTGCTAAAAGTGAGTTGATTTTAAGGACTATTAATTGTTGGGTTAGTTTGCTTGGTGTTCTTGCTGCTAACAGTATGATGATTTGCTTTCTACAAGAGACTAAGTCGTCAGATTGTTTATATAGTGAACTCTCTTTATAATTACATCTTTTGGTCAGCACATTTGTGATGACTATAGAGAGATGGGACTATAAAAAATGATTAATATCTTATCACATGATCTATATATCACATGCATAATATAATAACCAATTATATATATTTTATTTAAATAAGCTATTTATTTGTAACTGTTTTTTCTCTTCTTGAACTTTGAAAACAGTATTACAAATTAATGTTCTCAAAGTTTTAAAAAAGTCTAAATCAACTTTTTCACTATACTGCTCTTCACAATAGCACAATGTATCTTCAAGTGCAATTTTACCTTGATATATAGATAGTAAAAGCAAAGGTTCATCTTCATTTTCACTTTCTAAATCTTCATTTGCATTAGAATTTCCACTATACTTGTTGTTAATAAGATTCACAATTTCATTCTCTAAGGCATAAGTAAATAATAATTCAAACTTGTCAATATTAATGAAGTCTATTGCCAATAGCTTGTCAATATTAATATGCTCAATAAGAACTTGTACTTCTTGTAGAAGTTTTTGTTTAATATCTAATGAATGGGCTGGCATTTGACTATTATTTAGAATTTCTGTATGATGCTAACAATTTTGGATTGTAGTTGTTGTTACCATTAACCACACATCAATTAGAAAGTCAACCACATCCTTTAATGTTACTGTTAATATTAAAATCTTGTTATCATACTGATTAATAAGATAGAAAAGAAACAACTTTCAGTACTGTGTCTTAAAGAATACAATAATTTTTGCATCTAATGGTTGCAAATGAGATGTTGTATTGAATAGTAGGTATCTAATTATAATATTAAATAATACAGAAAGTTCTTTACCATAAGGACCAGCATTATCAAACAATAGCAAAATCTTTTTTTTCTTACAATGCATTTCTTCATTTAATAAATTAAGCCATTTACTAAAAATATTGGTTTATATTCATGCTTTTGTATTGTAACAATAAGTAATTGGAAGTGCATTCATATTAATATTGCAAAAACATCATGGCTTTGCAGCTTTGCTAATAATTAAAAACTGCAACTTGATGCTGTTTGTTGCATTACAAACAAGAAGTATGATAATTTGACTCTTATCACCCTTGGTGCCAGAAATAGATCTTGTTGTTAAAGTTGTATTTGGTGGCATTCTAAAAAATAATGCTGTTTTATTGGCATTATAAACATCTTTAAATTATATTTACTGTTACTCATAAAATATAAGAAGTATATTAGCATATAAATTAGCCAATTAGAAGTAGCCATAATAAATATAAAATTCCAGAATTCCTCTCAAAAGGAATTGTAGGATTCCAAGAATTTCAAAATTCTTGTACAAGAAATTGCAGGATTCCAGAATTCCAGGATTCCTCTTAAAAAGAATTACAAGATTCCAGAAATTTCAGGATTCCTGGGGTGAAGAATTGAGAAATTAAAGAATCTCAATTATGTATATATAGCAGTAGTATTAGAAGTAGAAAAAACAGACCTCCCAGTTTAGATTTTATCTAAGCAATCTTCCAATTCACAAATATCAATAAATAATTATTTTTTATCTCAAATTTACTCTTTACTATCAACATGAAATGTTGATAGTAATTAATACTTAACAACACTGGAACAATAGCTCTTGATTATGGCTATTAATAGGATACTAACTTGCAATTGCTTTTATTTGTTTCTTTATTTTCTTTTATTTTCTTTTATTTCTTTTTTTTGTATTTTCTTTTGGTTGACTAATTGATTAAGGATTAAGTGCTAAGATAGAAATATCATAGGGACTGGTAAAGAATCTGTGAAACAAGGGTAGAACACTCATAGATTTGAGGATAATTTACCAGGAAGATTACCAGCCACCACACTGAGAAAAAAATTTGATGAAATTGTGATTCCAAGAGACTACTGAAAACAACTATTAAATCTCTGCCCATTATACAAAAAACTCCACAACAAACTTTCAGATCAACAAAACCTTCAGATATCAACACCAAAATATCAATCCAGTACCAAGTTACAGATTTGTTATTTGTTTTGAAACCCCAAATAATTATCTGTAATATTTGGTGCTCCCTGTGAAGTATAATCCTACAGAGAACTAGCATCAACTACACCAATCCCAAAAGTGACAGAATCAAAAAGAATAGGAGCAAACCATTTAGGATTTGTGAAATCTTTATTTTAACAATATAGCCAACAATTAGAATTAACCAATAACCACTTCTCAGCAGAATCAGCCTTCAACTTCTACATCAATGACAAAATTACAGACTGTTTAGGAGGAACAGTTAACATTGAATCTGCAAGAAAAAATTTTTATACAGAATTATTTTAATATACCAGCTTACCAAAGAACTACAGTTTTGCACCGATCATTAGGGAAATAAACCAAACCATTAAAAGATATACACAACAATAATTCCCAATCACATATGCAGACAAAGACAAAAGAAGATTGCAAACACCAGCAGTAACACCAAAACAAATACAACCACTCACTTGAAAGAAAACCAGAGTTAAATCACCAACAAATTCATCATACCACTATACACCTGGAAGCACCATTAACATTTCATCAACAGACACATCCACATCAAACATAACATCAACATTTGAATGACTTCTATTTCAAAGTAAACAAAAGAAAGCAGAATTACTAGGAACCTATAGCAATTATTTTGAAGGATTTAAATTGTAATTGCCAACACCATCAGGATTCCGATTACTGCCACCTCAACCAGATTTCGGAAATACAAGTCTCTAGGAGATAACAGAATCAGAGAAAGAGAAAGAAGAAGAAGCTGAAGATCAAGAATTTATTTATCAAAAACCAATTTCAAAAAACCCAGACATTAGAACCCCAAACTTTCAGACTCAGCAAGATCCAAATTTAAAAAATCTGAAAATTGAAACTTCAAACTTTCAAACTCCTCAAAATCTGAACAATACAAACTTTGAAACAATTAATCAGTAAAACTTACCTTCAGTAATTGTCATCAATCAACCACTAATTGAATTGATTATTGAACCAATTCAACAACAGTCACTTTAACCACTCCAACAATCTCAACAGCCACTTCAACAGCCACAACAACAACTTTAACAACCAAACTTGGATCTAATAGCCTACACTCCAATAGCAAAACTCGAGAAATTCACTGGCAAAAAAGATGATGCCCAAATATGGCTCAATGATGTTGAAAAAGCCATTACAGCCAATGGATAAAATGATGCAAGAGCACTTCAAACCATCTTCTATTTTTTGCAAGATACTGCCAATTCATGATATCAAAGTTTAGTCACTAAACCTCAAACATTCCAGGAATTTAAAGTTGTATTCCTGAGATATTTCAGTAATAATAACAGTATTAATTGCCTAACCAACACTTTCACCACTATCAAACAAAGAGAAACTGAAGCAGTTACTACTTACTTGGGACATTTCCACAGAAACTTACACCAAATCCAAGTAATCCAAGCTGACTATTTTACAGCACCTCAGATTCTAAACCAGTTCATTCAGGGACTGTGCAGTAGTATCCTTCAACACATACATCCAATGCATTCAGCAGATCTTTAAGCCACTATTACAAATGCCAGAGATTTTGAAGCAGCTGAACTTGAAGCCAATCATGTCCAAGCTGTCAATCTAGTAATGAACAGATCATTTGAATTGGATTTTAAGTTGAAACAATTCAGTAATTCCATCAACCAAAAATTAAAGGGGTACTTAGCTAACAATCAGACCAATCTATCAACCTCCACAATGACGTAATAATCAAGAAAATACAAATTGTTCCCAGAATCAGTCATGTCTATTATCCTTGACCAATCAACAGTGGCAGCAGAAGATGTATGTTTGCCACTACTGTGGTAAACAAGGGCATTTAAAAATTGACTGTAAGTTAAGGATAGATAACCAATGATTAAGAAATCAATATCAAAACCCTGATCACTGGTTCCAAACTCTGAGATATCAACCCAACTTAGAAATATATCAATCAAATTACCTACTAGTGATGCAGCAGCCAATCTATCAACTACTGGTATATTAAGCTCCACTCTATCAACTGACAACACCAGTTATTTATTAACTGCAGCCACAAGTAATATATCAACAATCATCAGTTCAAACACCACCATCAAACCCAGCTCAAATGACATCAGGAAACCCTAAATTTAGAGTCACCCAAAACTGGAGATTGGCGATGGTTGTTCACAAACTAATTCTTAGTTCATTCAACTAGCCATTAGGATTACGACAGCAAAGTTTAGGAATTAGATATACCCAAAATCTGAGTTCTCAGAACTATTTAAGTCTTCTGGTTACTTTAAAAGATGCCCCATCTAATAACTTAGAAACAAACTAGAAATCACTGACCAGCAACATACCATCTGTCACCATTATGGAGGATGAGTCTCTAGCAGTTATATTTCTCTTCGAAATTGAGGAACCAACAAAAATCTTTTTGTTTAGTAAAACCATGCTTGAGGAAAAACCCATTATGGTGATATACACTGATGCCAAAATTGATGGTTAGTTCATTAAACTGATCTTAGATAGTGGATTAGCTGGCAGCATTATCACAAGACAGCTCATGAACCAATTAAGTTGCTGAGTTGATTGAGCTGCCAGTGCAAGGATATTTACCACTGATGGAGCCACCAAGACTCCAATTAGTGAAATAGATGTCCTACCCATTGAAGTCAATGGCATCATTATACTGATTAAGGTATTAGTCATAAAAGCCACTCAGTATTAAGCTCTAGTTGGCAATAACTGGCTATTCAAAACCAATGTGACACTGGACTGGACCACTCAAGAGTTGCAAATCAGTCAAAATGGCCAACACACACGAATACCAGCAATGTGTGGCCATTTCAGATCCAGCACTATGATGTGGCCACTCATCAACTTCAAGAAAAAAAGAGAGAAATCTACTTGGGAAGCTTATCAAGTGTCATGGGCTGATGAAGACCACAACAAACTACTGCCAATACTCTTTTAGGACAACAACAACAAAGGAAAACAAAAGAAAAAACTTACCTAGAATACAGAACAAACTTGGGAAACTAACAACAGCCCAGACAAACTACCAACCTGGGAATGAGAAGAAACTGACAAAAGAAAAAAAAAAGGAAGGAAGAAGACCTACCCAAAAAAACCACTATCACAGAAGAAATAACTAGTGGTTGAAAAAAAGAATATTCACAAAAACCAATAAAAAAACTGCCATATATACCTCTCAAATGTAAAGACTGTGGGAAGAAACTTTCTTCTATGGAAGCTTAGATGGCACCAGACAAAAACTACTGGACATGCACACATTACTACTATAAGCCATGCCATAGAAAATGATACGGTTACCCAAAATGTCAAGGAAAATGGGACAACAAACCATGTTTCACTTGTGGTGAACAGTTGTTCAGCAAAGAAATGTGGAATGATATTCCTGGGCAAGGAGGAATGTGTGATGCTTCGTGCTAATACACAATTCTTATCAGTGACTGGGTGAGTTGTAGAACACCTATTACTGCAGTCTGGCACCAAACAATCAATTGTTTGAATGAGTATCTACACAACAAGAACAAGATCTGACATATGGCAAATGTCAAAGTAGAAGGCATTATGTTCAACAAAATATTAGAAATCAAGAACAACTCTCTGGAGCCAGCTAATATTGTTCTGATTTCCAACCCAGATGCTTTTTTGAATCTGGAAGCAGGCCCAGAAGAATTCTATAAACACTACCAAAATTTGGCACCAACAAGAAAAAAACAAGAGCAGCATTTGATCCAAATAAACACTCAGCTATGTGACCACTGTTTAATCTCATGTGACTTTTAATATTGTAATGAGTATGATCTCATTTACAATCCACCAATTTGCATGATCTACACAATCCCAGAAGAAGAAGAACCAATCAGCAGCTGTACATCAGAATTGGAATCAACTTTCAATCCCAATTCAAACTCTGATAATGATAACAATGAAAACAACAGTTCCAGCTTTGCTCAATGTGGCAATGAAAAATATAGTGATTTAAACTCTGATTTAAACTCCGAACAATATATTGTACTCTCTGATCTTAACAAGGAACAAGAACTGAAATGGTTCAATAATAATAATAAAGGTATTATGCCAGAACGTACATATAATACTGATGCAGAGTTTGATCTGAGATATCTGGGAAAAAATCTCATTAAATTGGAACCATATTCATGCACCTGTATTGATCTAAAAATAACATTGGAAATTCCAGCAACAACAATAGTTTAGTTAGCATCTAGGAATAGCTTAGCAAAAAAGAGAATCAACATCAGAAAAAGAATAATTAATGCAGGATATGTAGGAAATATTATTGCTATGCTACAAAATGACTCAGAAAAGGCATATATTATAGATCCAAATAAAAAGATAGCACAAGCAATATTCTTATCTTTGGTGAAAATAGCTCAGTTAGTGTCAGTGAAAAACAGAGAAGAATTAGGAATCATAGTTAGAGGGATACAGGAATTTGGATCCACAGGTAGAATAGATATACCAGTCAATATGGCAGAGAAAGAAATAGTTGACAAAGAAAAAATAATCTCTATTCGTCAATTAATTTCTATTCCATTATATGACTAGTATATGGTAGTCATAGAGAAAAAAATAAGGGATCAGGTTCAAATTTTTGAGGCAGAAACAACACTTTGTGAATCAGGAGAAATTGGATTAGTCAACTTATACATACCAGCAAAAAGCCACAATCATATCAAAATCCCCATTTACAACAACACAGGAGATATCATTAAGATACCGGCAGGAACTACTATTGGATACTTGACCACAGAAATTGAAAACCAACTTCCAGATACCATTCCAGACTTTTCACAACTGTGTGGATATGTAGATATTACATCACAAACAATATATGGATAAGAAAAATGTTATCTGTTTCAACCAGAACAGTTGAAACAGATGAACATAGGAAACTTAGACTCATTTCAATGTATGTAGTTCAAGATATTGCTTAACAACTTTAATGATATCTTTGCCAGTGAAAATAAATTTTGTAGAACCAACATCATCCAACACCAGATCAAAACAGAAAATACAATGCCAATTAAACAAAGAGCATACAGAGTACTACCAGCCAGCTATGAGATTATTTGTCAAGAAATTAATCAGATACTTGACAACGGGTTAATTCAACCATCAATGAGTCCATGGTTGTCATCAATAGTACTAGTCTGAAAAAAGAATGGGAAAATCTGCTTTTGTGTAGATTACCAGAAATTGAATAGAGTAATCAAAGGTAATAGCTACTCAACTCCAAAGATTCAAGAGCTGTTCAATGCTTTTGGAGAGAAGAAATGGTTCTCAACTTTAGATTTAGACAGTGGTTATTGGCAAGTAGTCATAAAACCAGAAGACAAAGAGAAAACGGTTTTTACAACTTGGGAAGGAAACTTTGAATTTGAAGTAATACCATTTGGCTTAATAAATGCCCCAACTACTTTCCAGTGACTTATAGAAATTGTTTATATTAGGCTACTATGGAAATCAGTAGTTGTATACTTGGATGACACCAATATGTTTTCAAAAACATTCAATAATTATCTGCATTATCTTCAACAAGTGTTTGAAAGACTAAAAAGAGCTGGATTAAAGCTAAATGCAACCAAATGTTTCTTTGGAAAAACTGAACTCAAGTTTTTGGAGCATGTTGTGAACAAAAATGAAATCAAAACGGATCCAGACAAGATTGAAATCATCAAAAACTTTCCAGTACCAAATAATCTCACAGAATTAAGAGCATTCTTGGGATTTGCTGAATACTACCACCACTTTATCAAAAACTTTTCCAAAATAGCTCAACCACTGCATCAGCTCCAAACAAAAAACACCAAATATAAATAGACAGAAACTCAGTAAGAAGCTTTTGATACATTAAGAAGAAAGCTTATTCAAGCTTCAGTACTGATCTACTCAGATCATAGCAAGCCATTCATAATCACAACTGATACATCTGGTCAAACATTGGGAGCAGTATTATCTCAGAAAGGATCTAATGAATGAGAATACCCAGTAGCTTATACCAGTAGAAGTTCAAGTCCAGCTGAAAAGAACTATGGAACTCCAGCACTAGAACACTTAGCCATTTATTGGGCTGTTATCAAGTGGAAGGAATACTTGAGTCAAAAGTTTGAGATGTACACTGATCACAAAGGATTGACTTCAATTCAGAAACAAGAATTTGGAAATGACCACTATGCCAAATGGAAAATAAAACTTTCACCATTCAATTATACAGTACATTACAAAAAGAGAAAAAACAATGGAAATGCCAATGGTTTGTCACAAATAAGACAAATCTAAAAACATTTCAAACCAAAAATATAACAAAAGATGAATATACAAAAATATTAACAACTTCAATATTATATAAATACCCAATTGTTCAAGGAGAAATTATTTCAATAAGAACAAAGAAACATAAAACAACAATTAAAATATTTTATTAACCATCAAAATATACTTTACCAGAAGAACAGAAGAAATTCAGATCAACCAACCAGAGTAATCACAGAACCAGAAAAGGAGACAATATTATTCAACATGTATTCAGATCCAACAGCAGGATATTTTCATAAAGAAGCAACCATGAAAAAAACCAAAAAAAGATATTATTGGCCATCAATGTATTCAGACATCATCCAATATGTACAAAATTGTGATGTTTGTCAGAAAAGAGGAGGAACAAAACCCAGTGAACCATTGAAACCAATCAAAGTGGGACAACCATTTGATTGCATTGGAATTGACTTAGTTGGACCATTAACAATCACTAGCAAAGGCAACAGATATATTGCAGTAGCCATGAATTATCTTACAAAATGGCCAGAAGCAAAAGCCATTCAAAAAGCAGATGCAAAATCTGTTGCTGAATTCATTCATCAAGACTTGATTTGTCGACATGAATGTCTAAAAAAATTATTATCTGATTAAGGAACTCACTTTGTGAATAGAACATTAGCAGAATTAAGTCAAAGATTTGGGATAAAAAGACTATTATCATCACCATACCATCCACAAACAAATGGGTTAGTTGAAAAATTTAACAAAACATTGTGTAAAGCAATTACCAAAATCAGTCAAAAAAACCAAGATGAATGGGATTTGTTTATACCATCAGTATTGTTTGCTTATTAGACAATGAAGCAAGACACTATACAAGCAACACTATTTGAATTAGTATATGATAGAACAGCAACATTACCAGTAGAGATAGAAGTTAATACTTATTCAACAGAACCAATAACTGAGGACAATTTGCAGAAAATGTTGTTACTGAAGGTTTTTGGTCTCTTTTCTTTAATGTTGTTAATGTCTGTTTGTTGTAAATTCATGTTTTTTTAGAAGTAGTTGAACCTTCAATAACTGAATTTATCTTCAAATTATCTCCTATAATTTGAACTGCTGGGCTTATAAGTAGAATGGTTAATTCTGTGCCAGTTGCTTTGTGTAGTTACATTGTAGTAAACGTTAACTCTTTCCCAGGTATTGCTCATTTGGAAGCTCACTAAAAATGTGTAATTACTTTGCTGTGAAAGTCAACTCTTTTACAGGAATCTTGTCTGTGGACTACCCTAATGATTATGATAAGAAGATAAAAGAAAAATAAAAAAAATGTAAAAAAATAGGATTTTATCAAGGGAAACGTTTTCTATCCAGACCTGAAGTCACTAACAAATTATTGAAATTGGTAGCTAATCAATTTCAAAACGTTAGTTGTGTTGAGAGAATTTCAAGTGTAATAATTTAAGAATTTGGTTTTCAAATATTTAATTTTTTTATTTGATTTTGTAAAAAGTAATTTGTTCTAATTAAGATATCTAAAGTAAAATACTATGGTAAGATATGAGAAGAATATGGTGAGAGTACATTTTCTTGAAGAGAAAAGCTCTTTTTTTATATAACTTGTTGTAGTACTAGTCTCTGAACTTGCACTTTTTTTTTTCTATAATTTGGGTGAACTAAAGATACATTTCGGCAAACTACAAGTTATTTCTACAAATTATTGATTATTTCGGCGATTTTCCATTAATTTTGGCAAATTTTGACTATATTAAATGGTTCAGGATATTGTGTAATTTGATCATCTTAATTTCTATAGTACAAATCAGATTATTGATTGAGTAATAATATTTAATAATTTGATTAAATAATAAGTGATAATTGAAATAATAATAATGTATGTTAATTAATAATAAGAATTATGAGGGTAATTTCATGCTAATTAATAGCTAAAATTCTACTAGTAACAACATTGCTAAGAAAAACATATGACTTGATGAAAACACTAAAAAACAAATAGCAAAGAGCAGCTAATAACATACACAAATTACAGAAAAAACAAAAAGAAAGACATAATAACCAACTACCAGATAAACCAGTTGAATTTAGGATTGGAGACAAAGTACTTTTACATCATACTAAAGTAGAAAAACAATGAAGTGAAAAATTTGACTCCAAATGGGACAGACCATTTCACATAAAAGAAATTCTTAGAAATGGAGCTTATAAATTAAGATGGGACAACAAAATCTTAGCCAAAGCAGCACATGGTGATCAACTGAAACCATATCACCATATAGTATCACCATCTACCAGTAATATTCCACAATTAGGAGTACAGCAAATATTAGTCCAACCAGATAAGATTCTACAAGATCTGGAACCAATCATAATTATTGGACCAAACACATAAAATGAAACAATAAAAAAAGTATATAAAAACATGGTAGATGTAATGAAAGACTTCAGAAAAATGGAAATCACTAACAATATCCACTCATTAGCACAACAACTCTTCCAATTGATTCAACAACAGAATATAGAAATTACCATCAATCAACAAACTATTCGATACTGAGATACCAGAAGAAGACCCAAATACAAAAGTCAAAAAAAAACAGAAAACACCATCGACAAAATGGTTTCAAAAATAAAAATAGCAATAGAAAAACCAACAAATGTCACCACATATCAAGAGTTGACCAAAGAAACTTGGAAATGATGGATACACGAATTTCCAAGAAACTTTTGTTATTTCTACTTGGAACAATACTTGAATATTCAGAACTTATACATGAATAAAACAAAATAACTATTCGACACAACAATACTACAACAACTGAAACAATTTGTAGGAAAGAACAATTTGATTACACAAACAAGAGCCATCTATAGGCTACATATGAGATTTCAAGACAGACCAGAAGTATTACTTAATCTGGAATTAAACTTCATCACAGTTAACCAAATAAGAAAAATAACCAACATCCAATTTGAAAAATTACAGAACAAGATAACCCAAGTAATTCTTGAAAAAAAAGTTCATGAAATACTCAATGACAGAGAATTAGAGTCAGGAAATTTGGGAGATCTTGATGGAACTCAATATTAAAAGAAAGGAATAATATTACTCATAAAATATAGGAAGTATATTAGCATATAAATTAGCCAATCAGAAGTAGCTGTAGTAAATGTGAAATTTCAAGATTCCTCTCAAAAGAAATTGCAAGATTCCAGGAATTTCAAGATTCTCATACAAAGAATTGTAGGATTCCAGAATTCCAGAATTTTTCTCAAAAGGAATTGCAAAATTCCAAAAATTCCAGAATTTTTGGGGTAAAGAATTGAGGAATTGAGGAATTGAGGAATCTCAATTATGTATATATAGCAGTAGCATTAAAAGTAAAAAAGACAGACCTCCCAGTTTAGATTTCATCTAAGCAACCTTCCAATTTACAAATATCAATAAATAATTATTCTCTATCTTAAATTCACTCTCTACTATCAACACTTTATGTTGATAGTAATTGATACTTAACAACACTAGAACAATAGCTCTTGATCATAGTTATTGACAGAATACTAATTTGTAATTGCTTTTATTCATTTCTTTATTTTCTTTTATTTTTTTTTTTTGCATTTCTTTTTGGTTGACTAATTGATTAAGAATTAAGCACTAAGATACAAACATCATAGGGACTGGTAAAAGACCTGTGAAACAAGAGTATAACACTCATAGATTTAAGAATAGCTTACCAGGAAAATTACTGGCCATCATGCTGAAAAAGAAATTTGATGGAATTGTGATTCCAGAAGGCTACTGAAAACAACTATTAAATATCTGTTCATTATACAAAAAACTCCACAACAAATCTTCAGATCAACAAAACCTTCAGATATTAACACCAAAATACCAATCCAGCACCAAGTTACAGATTTGTTATTTGCTTTGAGACCCCAAATAATTATCTGTAATATTACTAATAATCTCACACAGTTTCTCTCATTCCTTTGATAAAATTTTCAAAGGGGCACTGTTTGCTTTGCCATGCATCTTAATGTGATGCAAATTATAATGTTTTTTGAACTTTTCTAACCAACTATTTGATGCTTTAAAGTTATTTTTTTCTGGAAACTTTTCAGCAAACTTGAGAGCTTTCATTTGTAAAATTTTTCCAGTAAGAATACAGTTGGTAGCTAGTGCTCCAAGCATCCATTCTCCTAGTGCATCATTTATCTTTGAAAACATTTCTTTCCTGTTTTTTGTCAATTGACCAGAGTTGTCAGATACATTTTTTTCAATCTATCGAACTGATTTTACGAGTATCTTTGTTACAGTGGAGTGGTCAACCTTTAGATTAAATATTTCAATAAGTCTATTTGCTAAGTAGTCAGAATGCTCTAGTTTGTACTAGCAGAGAGCCTTTTTAGTCTCTAAGAAGATTGCTGCTTGCTTTTGGTTTGCATTTTTTGGCATGTTAATAAGAACACACTTTTTATTGCATTTTGCTTTTATAATGTATTGATGTATTTGTTATGTCTCAAATGTCATTTTGCCTTATATCTAATCGGACATGTGAAGTGTCTCATGTCATATGAGGTGCCTCAGATTATAAAAAATGGCCAAATTATAAAAATGAAGGTTTTAATTCAACTGTAGAATTCTAAGTGCAAATAACAGATTCTTGGTAAAAAGAAACCTAATTTTGATAATACATCTGTGACACTTTTTGCCTCTTATCCCCAACTGATAATTAATAATAAAAGCTGTTAATTTAATCCTCTACATACTTGCATAATTGCATAGAAGATAGCACAATGTTATGTTGTCAAGCTCTTTAAACACAGCAATGTCTATATTAATTGGAATATTGATATAAAATACTTTGCACAATGTCAGGGATATCAGAGTAAAAGTCAACTGCAGTTTTTTAAAAAATGTTCTGATCATCATAAGTCATGGAATTTAATATGTAATATATATAGACATGTAATGGCTTCTGAATTAATGTGGCTATATGTTGTTTCTAAAGAAAATCTATCTGTTAAAGATTATTTAGAATGGGCCCAAAATAAAACAGATCTCATGTTTAGATTAAAGTATGAACAAGTCTTTTTTTATTTACAAACAATTATTAACTTTCATATTGGAATTTGTTTTAATAGGTTTTCATTAAAACTTGCAGCTAGACAAATGTTTGCACCAATTTGGTCTGCTTGGTGCTATCTTATTTACTAATTAATTGAAATTGCTAATGAAGAACAATAGCTATGATTGAAGCCTGAAGTTTGCAAGCTGATTCAAGAAAGAATTGTAATTTCTCAATCTAAACTTTTAAATCAACATCAAGACCATGATGCAATATTTGAAGAAATTAACAAAATGCTCAAATTGTTAATTCCTTCTATACCTTTACAACAGCATTGGGAAATTGCAGTGCATAACTGTATCAAATTTAAAAGATTGCATACTAATCTTTTTAATGTTATTAGATATTCTAAAAATGAAATACACAGGTCTCATACATGTCTTAGCTTTATTGCTGAATCAAATCAATTTCAAGTTCAGATAAGAAAGACATAGTTTGTAAATCCAAATGTCTCTAATTATGTTTTTTATAATATTAGCTATGAATAGATATTAAGTAAAGAAATAAAAAAATTCAATGAAATTGCATAGATGAAAAGAATAAACTTTCTTAAAGCAAAACAAATTAAAAAAACATTGTTAGATACTTGGAAACCAATTCCAGTAACAAGTAAAGAAGCAGATCATCAAAAAATATAAATCTGTTAATAAAATCACAACTATTACCTATTATTAACTTTTTAATACCTTTTTTAAATGATCATGTTTTCGAAGCTTATCAAGTTAATTGTGTGACAGCCTAATAAATATCTTTCAAGAAGTTAGAAATATATTGTATTGTGTACAGTTTTGTTTACTTTGGGTTGGATATATTACCATTTATAATTGGCATTTTTAAAACATGATATGTTGAGTCTAAGTCTAAATCTCTATTTTGCATGATTATGTTTGGATTATGAAAAGCATTCAACATGGATTTATTTGTCCCAAAAAAGTTGATTTTTAATATATCTTTAAAACTATCAGTCAAACTTTTGCTCACTAATACTAAATATTAGTCAAATAATGAATATGATTGCTAGTATGGAGTCTTTTTTTAATCACAAATGTCAAAGTTGGTGTGAAAATGTATTTATTGGGTATATATCGGAATTCTTATGCTCTGAGTTTTATTACTGATTACATTTCTCTTCCTAAGAAAAGATAAATTCGAACTCTGTTTCCAGTTGATTTGCTCGAGCAATGTTCCATTAACAAATTTGTTCTTAGAGGATCCCATTGAACTATTATTTTCATTTGTAGGTCTGTTAATTTCTTCTTCCAATATGGAGAAAAAATAATCTCATTAGTTAAAGTTTGATCCAGAGTAACTTCATTGCTACCTGCAGCAACAGCCTTTAAAGCACTACCAGTCTCTAAAGTATCACCAGTCTCCAAAGTACCAAGAACAGCAGTACTGTACCATATATTAACTATTATTAAAACTCTCATAATACCCACAAACAACAAGCCAGATATAATAGTTCTACTATTGTCTTCTGATGGTAATGGCGGCTTATAAAGAAGAAGAGTAATTGAATGTTGTAATATTTCAGAAATTTTGTTTAATGTTCTACAATTGTTTCCAGAAACTTCTCTAATTTTTTTTACTACCATAAAAAAAATGATTTCCATTGACAAATCGGGAAATTTTCCTGACTGTACATGTCTGATTAAATATGAAATGACATCTGATGTTTATATCTAATATCATATAATTATAATATGACTATAGAGAGTAAAAATTACTTATATTCTGCTATCATATTTGTGGAGATAAGAATTATAAGGAGATATATATAGTAAAAGTGACTATAAGGAGATAATATTATATATAAATAGTTTTGGTTTTTAAAAAAATGTGATTATAAGAAGATAATAACTATAATCAGAAGGACACTAGAGAGAATTTACTGTATATGTCCTTAGCCAAGAGCTTTGTTTTAAAGGATTGAGTGGATAATACAGTTTATCTGCTAGATGGTAGCTCTAACAGTAAGTCTTTAGTCATTGGTTTAGTCCAAAGCTTTACTGAGGGTCATAAATCTACTATGTGGCTGCTAACTACCAAGTTGAGAGTGCTTTATGAGAAGTGTGATTTTTTGTCACATGATGGGTTCATAATACCAGTGGTATCTGGTCTGGCTTTCTTGTGGTCTCCCAATGTGATCTTTGATTTTGGTATTAGACTAGGTATTTACGTATGTTATGGTTTATATCTTCGTTTATTCAATACATATTTTAGTTTTTTAGGTAACTTCTCAGTAATTAGTGATTTAGGTATTTAATGTTGTCTTAATTGGTTTGGGTGACTAGTTACATATAGGAAGTGCATGAACCATGCTTAATATAGGATTTTGTATATTGCTATAGTTTAGGTAGTGGTTGGGCTACATTTATTAAATGTTTAATAAAAAAAAATTATTTATATTAAAAAAAATACTAATTACTATTATAAAAATTTTATTCAAAATTTTATTTAAAACCACAAAAAATTTGGTATAATAATAGTTAATACAAGTAACTATTATAGTTTTTTAAAGTTTTTGGTCTTTTTGGTTATTTATAAAATATTAGTAATAATAATAGTAATAAAAACAGAAAAAATTGGATTGTTAATTAATTTATTATTAAAGATTTTAATATTTTTAAAAAAGATAAAAACAATACTAAAATTAATTCTAATATGTTTTTGAAAAAAACCTTAATTAAAAAAGAATTATTAACCAAAAATAAAAAAAAAATTTTAAAAATTATTAATACTATTAATATTTAAAAAAAAATTTTTTAAGATATTTTGTTTAAATGTTTTTATAACCAAAAATTTTTTTTGGTTAAAACTTTATTAGTTATTATAAAAAAAATAATATTTAAAATTTTATTACTCTTTGTTTTAATTGTAATTATAAAAATAAACTAAAAAAAGTCTTTTAAAATTTTTTATATTTTTAATAAATAGATATTTAATAAAAAAATATTAAAATAATAATTATTAAAATTATAATATTATTTATTTTTTGGTAATATTAACTTAATAATAATAAATAATAATAATAAATATAATCAAATAAAAATTAAACAATAAACAAAATTATTATTATAAATAATATTAAATTAATTTTATTTAATTTTATTTTTTATTGCAAAAAATTTTTTTGGTTATATTTGTATTAAAATTGTTTTAATTATTATAATATTAAAGTATTAAATTAATTAATTATATATTATATTATATTTTAGATTATTTTTACAAAAATTTTATTTTTATTTTTATTATAATTTAATTTTAAATTAGTTTTATAAAGTAAATTCTAAAATTTTAATTTGGTTTAGTTTTGTTTAAAGTTAATAATTTTTAAATTAGATCAATTAAATATATTAATTAATATGTTTAGTTATTATTATTATTATTTAAAATAAAAAAATTATTATTTATAGTTAAATTAAATTTAAATATTATAATTAATATTAATATAACAAAATTAAAAAACACCAAAAAAACCAAATTTTTTTTTTTATAAAAAGTATTCTTAACCAAAAAACAAAGTTTTATATTATTTAAAAAGCATTTTTACAAAATATTATCTAATTATTTTTTTAAAATAATTATATTATTAAAAACCAAAAAAAAAGTTTTTTTTAATTGTAATTTTAAAATTGCAAAAAAAAGTTTATACATTATAATAGTTAATAATAATAAAGATTTTACATTTTAGATTTCTTATTTAAATTTTTGTTTAATTAAACTGTACTTGTTAAATAAAAAATATATACATATTAATAATATTATTATAATTATTTTTTATGTTTTATTAAAATTTATTTATTATATACATATTGTAAAAATTAAAAATTAAATAAATATTATATATATATTTTTTATATTTAATTAATTAATTATATTAATTATATTTTTTTATGTTGTTAAATATAATCTAATTATTATTTAATTATATTTAACATGTATATGTTTTATATATAACCAGTTATCTTGTTGTTACTATTTTGTATTTTAGTTTTGGTTGAAATTTATAATATAAAAATAACAAATAAAATACAATTCATATTATATAAATCATAATAAAATATAACTTGGAAGTTACACAGTGATGTCACGCGTATTCGCGCCATCAATTGCCAATTAGTATAAAATACAATTGCTACTTTGAACGAAAAGTAAATCGCTGAATTGATATTTCAAACCTAAAATGCAATCAGTTCAAAAAACAAGTATTTAACTTATCTCAACTTTAGGAGATTTAAATTCGTTAGCACTTTTTTGAATAAAGTTTGAACCGAAATAATTTCTACTCTCACAGCATCTTCCCCAATGGAAATAGACGGCATTTCAGAGCGATCCAAGGAAGAGGAACAAGAGCCACAAGATGAAATGGAAGAGGACTTGATCCCAGACCTGAAACCCGTTGCTAAATTAGTTCAAAATAGTAATACTTTCTCGAATAAGGTTCTCATTCTAAAAAAAAATTCTAATTTAAAGCCATATTATTGATAAGTGCCCGAATCCCCTAAAAGCCCTTCCACGCATCAAAAAGCGAATTTTAGTAGGGATGTTCCGTATCCCGATTTACTCCGGATGTATTATCAACAATTTTTCCCATACAAATCTTACTACCATTGGCTTAACTATGAAACAGGTATAACAACTTTTATTCGTAAAATTTTATTTTATTTAAAGTATTGCTTAATGAATTTTAACATTCAATGCAGTTCCGACCAAAGCTTTTTTGAATCGAGAATTTAGTTTTACGCTAGATAAAGTTTTCGTGCGTTACCAATCTTTTAAAGATGGGGAAGAATTGAAAAAGGAACTTTTAAATGAACTGCCAACTAAATTTGATATTGGAGCAATATATACCGCACAAGTAAGTTTGGATTATGTTATTTCTGATAAACGATATACAATTGATTATTAATTAGGACTGATAATATTAGCCGAAACACAAGAAAAACATAAGAGCTAACCAATTCCAAGCTATTATGAAAGAATTGGTCTTTGATATAGATATGACGGACTATGATGATATTCGAATCTGTTGCAGGTACATTATAGTTTTCTTTAAAGATAAATTTATTTCCTTTAGCATTTCAAAAAATAACATTTTTATTTAGTGGCGCCAATATCTGTCGTAAATGTTGGAAATTCATGACTATCGCCATAAAAATCATTGATGTCGCGTTGCGGGGTTTGGGATCAGTTATTTATTCATTAACTGCTACATTCAATCGTTGCTCTGCTAATCAATTTTATGTAAATTTGCCCAGATGATTTTGGTTTCAAGCACATTCTCTGGGTTTACTCTGGACGACGTGGTGTTCATTGTTGGGTATGTGACGAACGAGCCCTAAAATTGGATAATGAGGGTCGAAGGGCCCTCATCGCGTATCTTGAAGTAGTAAAGGTATTTTATCATATCCACGTAATTTTGTAACAAAAAAATTCTCAACATATCTTTCCCATTCACAGGGAGGTGCCCAACAAGATAAAAAAGTGATTTTGCCGAAATCTTTGCATCCAGCATTGCAGTAATTACCTTCAAATGAGTTTCGAATTTTTATCTTCAAAGCTCTAAATATGTTCACTCATAAATAGGCGTTCATACGAAATCATTGATTCCCATTTTACCTCGATGGCTTTAGATGATCAGGATATTTTGGGAACCCAGGAAAGGCGGAGCAAGTTTCTTAAATCCATAACTGACCCAGGTTAGTTTATTTAAGAACTTCATCAGTGAGGATAAATTTTCTGACCCTAATTCTTAGGAATCAGAAAAGAGCTGCAAGATAAATGGACCAAAACACCCTCGGGTTCTTCCAGAGTGAAATGGGAAGATGTAATTTCTGTGCTGAAACAGCCTGTTTCTTTTGACGGTAAAATGAGCAAGGTATAATATGATTTCTTCAAGCAACTCGAACTTGATTTGGTTTATCAAAAAAAATCTTTTTAGGAAAAGGAGAAGGCACGAGAAGAGGCATTAGAGGGACTTAAGCGGGAAATCATGTTTCAGTATATTTATCCGCGATTGGATAGTAACGTGACAATGACGATCCACCATTTGCTTAAAAGTCCTTTCTGTATTCATCCCGATACTGGTAAGAAATACTACGATCAATTTAGTAATATAGCCTTTGGTAACTCTAATATATTTGACGATTTTGATTTCTATAGGACGCGTATGTGTTCCCTTTTCCGCTGATGAATGTGAAAATTTCAGTCCTTTTAACGTACCAACTCTCGCTCAGCTTTTTGAAGAGATAAATTGCAACATCAAACCGCTCCCCAATAGAGAGAAGAGGCTCAATGGTGAGTGAACTGGATCGATGCTGTTTATCAATATTGACTTTAGCGATAGCCTTTATTGATTGGTGGGAGTTAAGCTTCCGTTTGTAAATTCCCATTATTAAACGCATTTTCCTCTAGATTACGAAAATCATTCACTCAATCCTTACATCAAATATTTTGATAATTTTGTCCAAAATATATTAAAAGAAGTCAAAATCAAAAAACGAGGTGAGTATTTATTACTTAATATCATTCTGATTAGAAGCTAATCAAATGCGTTTCAAATTTACAAAAATAGCTAAACAGCAACAAAGCTTGGAATTCTGAAGTACCAGCGCAATAATAAACCAAGGCGCTACTGAATTATTTTGTCTTAAGTGTAGTAATTAGTTCAGCTCAGCTATTCTTCGTCTCATGCGTTTTATTCAGTGATGATTCCCGGTTATAGTTATCATTCTCATAATTTTGAATCTATATAAACCTGATACATTTGTACCTTCCGTCATTTTTTTGCCTTCTTATCTTCTGTGAGCTCAAGATTATCTTCTGGCACCTGATATTAAAGCAAGTTCCCAGTTACTTACACTCGAACGCTTAAAGAATGGTTTGATTTCACTAGATGTACTTGCATTTGGCCAGGTTTCCAGTATAAAATCTACAAGATCTTCAGATACATCACCTTGAACCACAATCTCGTCATTCCCCTGATTATTTTTTACTACCGATGAGCCGCAAGCGAACTTTGAGGCAAACGACTTGGCCGCCTTTTTAAGATCAATATCTTTGCATACCAAATGAAAAAAATTGTCAAGTTAGAAATGACAGTCACGTTTCCTATATGGATCTGATAGCTAGTTGAAAACTAAGGAAAACCAGGATTAATTTTGTCGCGTCAATGAGAAGGCATGTAATGCCTGGGGCCGTCCATATGAGAGTAATCCTTAGACATTTTAGGAGAATGCTTATCATGCATGGAAAGAAAAATTTTTCATTTCAACTGATAATTGTGTTACCAGGATCGGTTTTTCCTGGCCTTATATCCACCAACATATGCCCAGTTTTGGGTGGATAACCACAACAAATCCCGTTAATCCAATTCGAAATCTAAGCAATGAATGGTAAAATCAGATCGCAGGTAAAATAATTACGGACCAAAATTTTCTAGTCCGTATACGCTGGTCACGCACTTTCGTTTATTGCGAGCGATCCGCGTAATAGTTATTTTCGAGGCCTTTTAATATTGAAGAGAGTGGCAGGTCAGTCTCAATTCTTGAAAAGGGATTTCACAAAAAGATTTGTAATAATCTTGAGACTTCTACCCTCTTTTTCTTCAGCTCTCTTTCTATCTTTGCAGCCTCTGAGGAAACGACGGAAAGATCATTAGGTAGATCACCAGCTTTTCGATTCGATATAATTGACCAAGAAATTCAAGCATATCAAACCTTTGGCTTTTTTTTTTTCGTCAGGATCATTATTCTGGGTTTTTTCTTCTTCTAGAGACGAATTTGCTAATTGTTCCTCGAGAGCTTTTAAAAAAGTTTATTTTTATAAATAAAGCTAATTATGACAAGGAAATAATACATTTTGTTAAGAAAAACAAAACGAAAAACTTAGAACCCCGTAGCTAACATTGTGGATATAAGTTTGCATATAATGTTGGGTAGTTTTCAAAAAGCCATTTCTTGCATTTATCGAATGTTGCCCCAAACTCGCAATACTAAGCAGAACCAAATAAGGAAACAAAATTTTAGGATTTAAACTAGTTTCTGGTTACGAAAACAACAGTCGTAGACCTAAACAAAAAAGTTAAATACCTCTGGGGGTAAGGAGCAGACTTGTACGTGAATCGAAGGAGGAAAATATACGAATATATTGTGTATAAGGATTGCGAATTAGTCTGAGAATTAAAGACCTCAGCTATTGAATCAGGAGAGAGAAATACCCCCGCAATATATCACTTCCTTTGCTGTCGAAAGCACTGGTGTAAAAGAACTTGTTGACATGGAGAGAGGGAAAAGTCAAAATGAATTTGAGAAAGGCGGAAAAGAGAATTTGTTCGCGGTTAAATTCCACCTGAATTAATTTTACCTGTTAATTTGATTCTGGAGTTTTTAGTTTTACACACTAACCAATAATGGCAATTAATTGTCAGCACATATTATTTGTATTTTGGTTGAGACTAAGGAAATCTAAACCCTTTAGCTGTTTTAACACTTCAAAATTTCAAAATGAACCGCATCTTTGGTACCTCAAAGAAAATCCCAAAACCCACATTAAATCAAGCAATCGCGTCAGTAAGTAAGCAAATATGTGAAAGTCTATGTTTGAAGTGATCTGAAATTTATTACCTGAAACTCTTGCGGTAGACCGACCTAAGAGTTGACGCGGTGGAAGTCAAGATCAAAAAGCTTGACGCAGAATTGGCAAAATATAAAGATCAAATGAAGAAATTGCGGGATGGTCCTGGGAAGGTAATCTCATAAGTCTCATGGCAACCAATTTTTCTCAAGATACCGGTGGAGATTTAATATGATGATCTGTGCAAACTAGAATGCAATTAAAGCTAAAGCTATGAGAGTTTTGAAACAAAAAAAATTGTAAGCATAAGGTTCTTTTTGCCCTTGGCTGAGCTTCTGAAAGCTAATTACCTTGTTAATTTGCGTCATGTTATAATATCAGATATGAAGGTCAAAGAGATCAACTGCAACAACAATCTTTCAACATGGAACAAGCAAACTTTACGACAGAAAACTTGCGTAATGTGATGTCTACTGTGGATGCAATGCAACTGGCAAACAAGGAGATGCAAAAGCAATATAAGAAAATTGATATAAATAATATTGAGGTATGTTGTAAAATCCTACATCAAAGGCTCTGATATTCTCACAATTTATTTGTTTAATCCTTTATTTTATCCAAATAATATCATAGAAAATTCAAGACGATATGGAGGATTTGATGGAGCAAGCAAATGATATACAGGAGACACTCGGAAGAACATATAGTCTTCCCGAAGACATTGACGAGGACGAGTTAGAAGCTGGTAGGAACTGTTTGATGTAAAAATTCTTGTTTCAAAATTTAAATAACTTAGTTACTAATTAAATGCATGATAAACGTTTTAGAATTGGATGCTCTAGGCGATGAAATGCTGTTCAATGAAGAGCAAGAACCTTCATATTTACAAGAGACGCCCGTTGCAGAGCTACCAAGTACCGGACAATCAGAATTGGAAACTGAGGTAAAGAAAAATGAGTTTGTTCATATCGATTTGTTCCATTATTAATTTATTATAACAATTTGTCTTAGGCTCAAAATTTGGACGAATTTGGGCTTCCAGCAGCACCGCTGAAAAATGCGGCATAGAATCATCTTTTTGTATTATACGAAGAAATATACTTTCCGTTCTGAAAGAAATCAATAATATAGGTACATTTAATTATAAATATCATTTTTATAGTCTATGCATTAAATTATATTAGATGCCAAATTTTAATTTTAGTGGCGACCCGTGCAAATTGTGTTGATTTTTGAAGATCTATTAAATCTCGAATAGCCGATTGTTCATTCGATAATGAGCCAAATCTTCAATAGAAATTAGCTTTAAACCATGTTCATTAGCGAACAAACGGCAGTCATCACGGCGCGCCATATGTCCGTCATCTCTGACTAATTCGCAAATAACTCCTACCGGTTGCAAACCTGTCAATTTACATAAATCTCAAGTGATTCAATCAGGAATATGTTATTTTAGTAAATTTTAAATTTGTCCATTTGTTTGATAATAATATTTTTACCAACCTACAGAAGCCTCCGTATGCCCGATCCGTTTGAGAACACCACCTTCAGTATATCTTAGAGGAAATATATGTCCTGGACGAGTAAAATCATTAGGATCTGTGATTTTCATGTTTGCAAGTGATCTTGCGGTAAGGGCTCGATCATGTGCGGATATGCCTGTGGTGGTATCTTATTAAAAATGGGTACACATTAAAAATGGACTCTTTTTAATGTTTGCTATTAAATAAAAATCATACTGTGTTTGTAATCCACTGAAATTGTATATGCAGTTTTCAATCTATCAGTACTATTTGGAACCATTAATGGTAGTTCAAGTTGATCAAGACGAGATGATGTTGTGGGGACGCAAATCAAGCCACTAATTGGAGTAAAAATTTAAGCATTTGGCCGAAACACAAAAGCACCTAGTTAACTTATTCTGATTAGAATGTAATTATTACCTGCTGTATCGTACCATGAAAGCCATTTTTTCAGTAGTCATTTTTTCGGCCGCAATAATTAAGTCACCCTCATTCTCTCGGTCTTCATTATCTACTACCAAAACAAAATTTCCCTCCTCTGTAAAATTGAAAAAGAAATCGATAGAACATGATTAACGGACCGTTAAAATATAAATCTTCAGGAAATTAACTTGCTCACTAAAATCCTTGAGAGCACTTTCTATTGAGTCAAAAACGGGTTTTGCCCTTCCATTTGTTGTTATAAAGGTCTGTTTGCTAATGGTATGACTCTTTATTAAACTGTTGGTAAGTGATTGACAAACTTCTTGTGCCATCAAAATATTTCTCCTCTTCAAGAATGATAGAAAAGCGAACGGGTCAAGTATAAATATTAAGCACAACCAAGGTGTAATTTTGCGTGTTATATGCTAGAGACGATCAACTGAAGATCGTTATTATTATTGAAATTCAAATTTGTCATTGTCGAATTTGAAATTTCGCTTACTAACTTTGTGAGGGAGAACTTATCTGGAATAGCTTAGGGCCGAAACAACCATCTCGGGTGCGATTATATCAATAAATCTCAGATCTGATGATCCCTTTAAGTTAGAACGCCAAATTTGGTTTATAATAATAATAATTAATATATTTTTAAATTAAAAATATATTGTTGGTAAAATAAATAATTTTTTATTTTTGTAAATATTAATAATTAATTTAGTTTAAACTTGAATTTTTAATAGTTAAATATATTTTTTTTATACATAAAACTATATTTTTGATCTTAAATCAAAATTTTGTTTGCTTTCAATTATAAAATTCTTATTTATAACACAAAAACTAAAAAAACATTTATTTACAAAAAAACAAATTACTTCTTTTTTGTAGTGATTTTTTGATTATTAAAAAACAGATAATTATTAAACTATTTTAATAAAAGCTTTTTATTTAAAAAAAAATTTAACAGCAAAAACAACAAAAAATAACAACAAAAAACTATAATAAAAAAACAAAAATATAATAAATACTAATAACAAAAAACTTAGACTTACAAAATTTTAAAAATAAATATAATTATTATTTTTTAAAAACAAAATATTAATCAATAATATTAAAATATATATATTAAATAAAAATTACTTTAATAATATTAATAAAAAACTTGTATTAAATATAAATTTATAATTAAATTAAATAAATTATTATTAAATAAAAATATTTTTAATAAAAAATTTAAATATATATATTTTTTTTTATGTTTAATAAATGAGATCCAAATACTATCTAGTATAATACATTAAATTAAGTAATTTAAACTAGGTATAAATTATGTATTTAACTATACATAATCAGCCATTTAGATTAGTTAAAACAATATTATGTATTTATATATATAGAAATTATATTTTTAATATCAAAAAAAAAATTCAATTTATACATATTAAAACTAATATCAAAGGTTTCAATAATTTTAAGCAATTTAATCATACTATTAAACAAAACAGATAATAAGCTAACAATACTTATAAAAATAATTCTATTATATGAAATTAGACCACTTTTTTTTATAAAAATCTAATACTTAAAATAAATAAATCTAATATTATTTCTATAAACTAATCTGAAACTATGTACAAAGTTTACAACTTTACAGTTAGCAATTTTAATATCTTTAAAAATAGAAAAAGATTTCTGAAACCAGTTCTTAAAAACAAACTCTTTATACAAAGCTAAATATATTATAATATTAGAAAAACACAAAAAAAGCAGTTATAAAACACATAAAAATAATCTAGTTAGATCAAAAAACATTTTTTAAATAATTATATAAATATTTAACAGTCTTTTGTAAGCTTTATTATCCAATTTGTAAAAAAAAATGTAATTTAAAAACTTAATATTTTCACAAAACAGATACAAAACACTATAGTAATATTTATCATACAAATACTTATAAACAATTATAGATAACTTGTAATATAAAGTTTTTGTAAAATAAAAATAACTTTATTATTAGTCTTAATGAAGTATTTTTATAAATAAGTTAAAAATATTATATTCAAGAATAAGACAGCATTAACCAAAACATTAATTTTTTTATTATCTAAAACATCCAAGTGGCTTTTAATTTTATACTAATTAATACTTAAATTTTTATTTTTAATAATATTTATAATATACTAATATTTAATCCAACAATAATTATAAAAATCTGAAAAAACCAAAATCAATTCTGAATAATATATATTCAAAGCTACTTAGCTGTTAAAAAACAAATTAATAATACAGAAAAAAAACACATATTCTAAAACAAGTATAATAATTTGTAATTTAGTTATAATAGATAAAACCAACTCTAAAACTTTAATACTTAAATTTAAATTCATATTTTCAAAAAAAACTGTTATATTAACTTTTATATTAGCAGTATTTAAATTACTTAGAAAACTATTAATATAAATAAAAAAGCAAATAATGTTAATATTTATTAATTAATTACAAATTAGATCAAACTTATATAAATCAAAAATGTTTAAAAAATAAAAACCAATAGCAAAAAACAAAACAACAAAACAGAATATTAAATTATTTAAAAATCTAACAGCAAATTTAAATTAACTAGGGACAAAACTACAGAAATCCAGTTTTTTTAACATTTAAAAATTTTTTAGTCAAAAATACTGTTCTTTTTATTATGCAACTATTTAATAAAAATAATACCAAATTATTTAAATAAACAGAAAACCTTAAAAAATCAAACCTATTTAAAACTACTAATATTAAAATTTTATCTTAAAAACAAAATACCAAATACAATAAATTAATTAAAAATAAATTATACTCATAAAAAACACAAATTACATCTGCCAGAAAATTGTTAATAGAATTAATTTTAAAACAAATTAAATAGTATAAAAAATAATAAAAAAACCAGCTTAAAACTTATAAATTAAGAAATTTATGTTCAAATAAACAATTTAAGATATTATATATATTAAAAAAACATAGCACAAAAGCTAATTTGTTTTTAATTTATATTTGTTAAAAAGTTTTTAGGCCATACAAGAAAAAATAATAAATTATATTACTTAAAAAGTCCAAAAACAAACACAATTTTAATTTTAAGTTTCTATAAATTATAGTATTTTATTTGTTATATATATTATTAAAAACAAAGTTGAATTAAATTTTATAATTAATAATAAAATAAAATACTAATAAAACCAAATATAGAAACTGCTTATTAAAAATAGTCTTTTTTATAATAATACTAATAAAAAATTTAATATTTAAATAAGCTTTTGCTAAATTAGACTTTAATAATCTTTTTATTAACAGAAAAATGCCTAAATATTTGTAAAATTTCTCTTTTTTTGCAATAAAAATCAGCAAATTATTAATTAACAAAGAAGAATTTGCAACTTTATGGTTGATTAAAATAACTATTGTCTTGTTATTATTGATTAAAATATTATTAATTCGAAAAAAATCATTTGTAATATTCAAAATATGCTAGATTATTGTCTGATTATATCTTATTCAAATTGTAATATTAACAAAGATATTAACAGTAAAAATTAATATTAAACTAATTTGAACTTTAACTTAATCAGTTTTAATAACAAATCTAGAATTAATTTTATAATCATATATACTCTTCTGTTTTTTAACTTTATACAAAAAAAGATTATAAAAGATATACCAAAAAAGAGATAAAAATTTTTTGCTTTGGTTTAGTCTATTATGAACACAGTATTTAGCTATTAAGCCAAAATTAGTTATAATTTGGTTAATATAATTATTGTAAATACTATCAAAGAATTTGACAAATTTGTCATATATCTTAATTTTATTTAGATTATACTTAAAATGTTCTTAATTTACAAAATTATATACTTTGTGCATATTTTGCAAAATCAGCCAAAGTTTATGATTTTTTTCCAAAGTATTCTTTACTACCAATTTAATTATAAAAATAAAAAATTATGTTAATGTACTTTTTAAAACTAAAAAATTATTATTATAAAAAATATTAAACTTATTATATACTAAAAAAATCTTATTAAAAAAAATTTTGGAAAGAACTTTTAAAATAGTTTTAATTAAAACAATAGAACAAATATTTATTAGAATATTTTTTTTTTATTAAAGTTTAATAAATGATATTACAAGTGAATATTTGGGGTCTTAAATTAAATAACAAATCTGTAACTTAGTGCTTGGTTAATATGTTGGTGTTGATCTAAAAGTATTGTTATTTGAAGGTTTTGGTTGAGTTCTTTATATAATGGACAAAGATTCAATAGTTGTTTATCTGTAGCTTCTCAGAATTGCAATTCTGTCAATTTTTTTCTTTAGCTTGATGGCTGGCAATCTTTTGGTAAGTAATCTATATTCTTTATATGCATTACCCACTTGCAAAGGTCTTTTATCAGGCAATCCTTGACATCAATAATTCAGTGCTTAATCTTTAATCAATTAGTAAACCCAAAGTAATAACAAAAAAAATAAAAAAAAATAAAAAAAAATAGAAAAAATAAGCCAAGACAATTTGTGTGTTAGTATCTCATCAATAGCCATAATCAAGAGCTATTGTTCTAGTGGTGTTAAGTATCAATTGTTATTAACATAAAGTGCTGATAGTGGAGAGTGAATTTTGAGATATTGAATAATTATTTATTAATATTTGTGAAGGGGAAAATTGTTTAGATTAAATCTAAACAGAGAGATCTGTCTTTTCTACTTCTAACACTACCATTATATATACATAATTGAGATTCCTCAATTCTTCAATTTCTTACACCAGAAATTTTGGAATTCCTGGAATCCTGCAATTTCTTTAAGAGGAATTCTGGAATTCTGGAATTTTGCGATTCCTTGTACAAGAATCCTGAAATTCCTGGAATCTTGCAATTCTTTTAAGAAGAATCCTGGAATTCCACATTTACTATGGCTACTTCTGATTGGCTAATTTTATATGCTAATATATTTCCTATATTCTATGAGTAATATTATTTTCTCCTTTTTAATATTGAGCTCTATCAAGATCTTCTAATTCTAATTCTCTGTTTTTGAGTATTTCTTGAATTTTTTTTTCAAGAATTACTTGTGTTATCTTGTTCTGTAAGTTTTTGAATTGTGCATTTGTTATTTTTCCTATTTGGTTAATGGTAATAGACTCCATTTCTAGATTGAATAAGATTTCTGGTCGATCTTAAAATCTGGTGTATAGCTGATAAATGGCTCTTGTCTATGTGGTCAAATTGTTCTTCCCCACAAATTGTTCCAGTTGTTGCAATATTATTGTGTCAAATAATTATTTTGTTTTATCTGTTGTTACAGGTGGTGTCTTTGGAATTCTGAGTGAATAACAAATCTATAACTTGGTGTGCAAAGCAATTGGTAACAATGATAATCTAAAGGTATTTTATCTAAAGGTTTTCCAATTGAGTTCTTTGTATAATGGACAAAAATTCAATGGTAACAGTTTATCAGTAGTTTCCTGAAACTGTAGTTTCGTCAATTGCTTGCTTAGCTTGATGGTTGATGATTCTCTTGGTACAATATCTTCCATAAGTGTATACTAGTGCTGTTTCCTGATGTCAGTTCTTCTGTAAGTCCTCCAAGAGTAAGTATTGTTTAAGCAAGTTTATTCTTTTATAAGTCCTCCAAGAGTAAGTATTGTTAAGTAAGTTTTATTCCTCCATAAGTCTTCCAAGAGTAAATCTTTTAATCAAGTTAGCAGACAACAAAGAAAATAAAGAAAAGATAAAAGAGAAAATAAGAAATAAGCCAAGGCAATTTGCAAGTTAGTATCCCATCAATAGCCATGATCAAAAGCTATTGTTCTAGTATAGTTAAGTATTTGTTACTATCAACATAAAATGTTGATAGTGAAGAATGAATTTAATATAGTGAATAATTATTTATTTGAGGATTGTGGTAACTAAGCTAAGGATTTTTGGTGTCAATTCTGTCTTTTCTGCTTCTAATGCTACTGCTATATATACATATTTGAGATTCCTCAATTCTTCAATTTCTTGTGACAGAAATTCTGGAATTCCTGAAATCCTGTGATTCCTGATGAAAGGAATCCTGAAATTCTGGAATCCTGTGATTCCTCACCAGAGAATCCTGAAACTCCTTAAATCTTGCAATTTCTCTGAGAAGAATCCTAGAATTCCACATTTACTATGTCTACTTCTGATTGGCTAATCTCTACTTGCTAATAATAATATACTTTCTCTATTCTATGAGTAATATTATTCCCTCCTTTTAATATTAAGCTCCGTCAAAATCTAACTCTTTTAATTCCCCCTCTTGAATTATTTTTTGAACTTCTTTTTCGAGTATTACTTGTGTTATTTGAGTTTGTAGTTCTTCAAATTGGGTGTTGGTTATTTTCCCCAATTGATTACTTATAACTGTATTTATTGCTGTGTTGAGTAAAATTTCTGGTTGGTCTTGAAATCCCATATATAGCCAGTAAATGGCTCGAGCTTGTGTGGTTAGATTGTTTTTTCCCACAAATTGTTTCAGTTGTCTCAGTATTGTTGTGTCGAATAACTATTTTGTTTTGTCAGTGTACAAATTCTGGATATTTACATGTTGTCTCAAGTGAAAATGACAATAGTTTTTCAGAAATTGTTGCATCTACCAAGTCCAAGTTTCTCTGGTAAGTTCTTGGTGTAATCCAACTATTTGTTGTTCTTTCATGGCCAATTTTACCTTGGTCATAATCTTGTCAACAACATTTTCGAGTTTTCTCTGTACTTTGTGTTGTGGTATTCTTGCAGTACTTTTGTATCAAATGGTTTGTTAATTGATTGTAATTTCTATCTCCTAGTGTTGGATTAATTGAAAGATTTGTTGTGCTAATGAATGGATGTTGTCAGTAATTTCTATTTTTCTGCATTTTTCTATTGCATCAATCATGCTTTTATATATTTTTTCTGTCAATCAATTGGATGTGTTGTTATTAATGATGATGATTGGTTCCAGATCTCGTGGAATCTCATCTGGTTGGACTAGTATTCTCTGTACTCCCAGTTGTAGAATATTACTGATAGATGATGATGCTATATGGTGGTATGGTTTCAGTCGATCTCCATGTGTTGCTTTGGTCAAGATTTTGTTATTCAATCTTAATTTGTAAGCTCCATTTCCTAGAATTTCTTCTATGTGAAATGGTCTGTCTCATTTGGGATCAAATTTTCCACTCCATTGTTTTTCCACTTTGGTATGATGTAGTAGTACTTTGTCTCCAATCTTGAATTCAACTGGTTTATCTGGTAGTTGGTTATCATGTCTTTTTTTTTGTTTTTCTTGTGACCTTTGTATGTTATCAGCTGCTTTCCATCATTTGTTTTCTAATATTTTCATTAAGTCATATGTTCTTCTCAACAATGTGTTTTTGAAATTTTCTTCTGTTATTGGTTTGGTTGGATATGTGCTGACTTCTATTTCCACTGGTAGTATTGCTGTTTTATCATATACTAATTCAAATGGTGTTGCTTGTGTAGTATCTTGCTTTATTGTCTGATAAGCAAATAGTACTGATGGTATCAACAAATCTCAATTGTTCTGGTTTTCTTGGCTGAGCTTAGCTATTGCTTCACAGAATGTTCTGTTGAATCTTTTGACTAATCTGTTGGTTTATGGATGGTATGGTGATGATAATGGTCTCTTAATTCCGAATTTTTGGCTCAATTCTGTTAATGTTCTGTTCACAAAATGAGTTCTTTGGTCTGATAATAATTCTTTTGGACATCCATGTCAACAAATCAAATCCTGATGAACGAATTTGGCAATGAATTCTGCATCCGCTCTTTGAATTGCTTTCATCTCTGGCCATTTAGTGAAATAGTCTATGGCTACTGCTATGTATCTGTTTCCTCTGCTGGTAATTGTTAATGGTCCAACTAAATCAATTCCAATATGGTCGAATAGTTGTCCTATTTTGATTGATTTTAATAATTCACTGGGTTTTGTTCCTCCTCTTTACTGACAAGCATCACAATTTTGAACATATTAGATGATGTCTGGATACATTGATGGCCAATAGTATCTTTTTCTGGTTCTTTCTATGGTTGCTTTTTTGTGAAAGTGTCCTGCTGTTGGATTTGAATGCATGTTGAATAATATTGTCTCTTTTTCTGGCTCTGTAATTACTCTGGTTGGTTGATCTAGATCTCTTCTATTTTTCCAATAAAGTATATTTTGGTGAGTAATAAAATATTTTGATTGTTGTTTGATACTTTTTCGTTCCGTTTAAGATAAATTCTCCTTGAACTGTTGAGTGTTTATATAATGTTGAAATTGTTGATATTTTTGTATGTTCATCTTTTGTTATATTTTCGTTGGTATTGTTCTGGTTTTGTTATATTTTGGGTTTGAGATGTTCTTAGATTTGTCTAATTTGTGACAAACCATCAGCATTTCTGTTGTCTTTTCCTTTCTTATAGTGTATAGTATAAGTATATTATAAGAGTGCCATTTTCCATCTGGATTGGCAGCTGTCATCAAATTCTTGTTTTTGAAGTAATGTTAACCCTTTATGATCCATGTATATATCAAATTTTTGGCTCAAGTATTTGTTCCACTTTATGACTGTCTAATAGATTGCTAAATGTTCTAGTTCTGGTGTTTCATAGTTCTTTTTGGCTGGTGTTAGACTTTAGCTGGCATATGCTACTGGATGTTCTCTACCATCTGGTCCCTTCTGAGATAGTACTGCTCTCAATGCTTGGCCTGATACATCAGTGATAATGATGAATGGTTTGTTGTGATCTGAGTAGATCAGTACTGGAGCTTGAATAAGCTTTCTTTTCAGAATATCAAAAGCTTCTTGTTGACTTTCTGTTCATTCATATTTGGTATTCTTGGTTTACAGATTATTGAGTAGTTGAGCTATCTTTGAAAAGTTTTTTATAAAGTGTCGATAATAGCTTGCAAATCCCAAGAATGATTTCAATTCAGTCATATTGGTTGGTACTGGAAAGTTCTTTACTATCTCTATTTTCTCTGGATTTGTTTTAATGCCATCTTTGCTAACTATGTGTCTTAAGAATTTTAGTTCTGTCTTGCCGAAGAAGCACTTTGTTGCATTTAACTTTAGTCTTGCTCTTTTTAGCCTTTCAAACACTTGTTGAAGATGATGAAGATGATCATCAAATTTTTTTGAGAATACATTGGTGTTGTCTAAGTATACAACTACTAATTTCCACAATAAACCAGTATAAACAATTTCTATTAGCCATTGGAAAGTGGCTGGGACATTGGTTAAGCCAAAGAGCATTACTTCAAATTCAAAATTCCCTTCTTTAGTAGTGAATGCTGTCTTTTCTTTGTCAGCTGGATCCATGGCTACTTATTAGTAACCACTGTCCAAGTCTAATGTTGAGAACCATTTGTTTTTGCTGAAAGCATCAAATAATTTTTGTATTTTTGGGGTTGGATAGCTGTCTCCATGAGTTACACCATTGAGTTTCCTGTAGTCCACACAAAATCAGATTTTTCCATTTTTCTTCTGGACAAGTACCACTGGTAATGACCATGGGCTCATTGATGATTGAATTAGCCCATTGTTAAGCATTTGGTTTATCTCTTGACAAATAATCTCATGGCTAACTGGTGGTACTCTGTATGCTCTTTGTTTAATTGGCATTGTATCTCCAGTCTTAATCTGATGCTGGATGATATTAGTTCAGCCAAACTCATTTTCGCTGGCAAAGATGTTGTAAAATTGTTGAGCAACATCTTGAGCTGCATACGTTAAAGTGGATCTAAGTTTCTCATGTTCATTTGTTCCAATTGCTCTGGTTGAAGCAAATAACATTTGCTTCATCCATATATTGTTTGTGATGTAATATTGACATATCCACAAAGCTGTAGAAAGTCTAAAATGGTGCTTGGTGGTTGATCCTCTATTTCAGTGCTTAAGTATCCAATAGTAGTTTCGGCTGGTATTACTATGACATTTTCTGTGTTATTGTAGATGGGAATTTTGATGTGGTTGTAATCTTTGGCTGGTATATGAAAATTGATGAGTCCAATCTCTCCTAATTCACAAAGGGTTAGTTCTGCTTCAAAAATCTGATTCTGTTTTTTTACTTCTCACTTTATTTCTACTATGTACTGGCCATATAGTAGAATAGAAATTGCTTGACCCATTGAGATAATTTCTTCTTGGTCAATAATTTCTTTTTCTGCCATATTGACTGGTACATCTATTCTATTCATTGATCCAAATCCCTGTATTCCTCTTACTGTTATTCCTAATTCCTCCCTATTTCCCACTAATATTAACTGAGCTATTTTCACCAGAGGCAGGAATATTGCCTGTGCTATCTTTTCATTTGGCTCTATGATATAGGCCTTTTCAGAGTCATTTTGTAGCATAGCAATAATATTTCCTACATATCCTGCATCAATTATTCCTCTTCTTATATTAATCCCTCTTTTTGTTAAACTACTCCTAAATACTAGTTGAATCATTGTTGTTGTTGGAATTTCCAGTGCTACTTTCAGATCTATGCAGGTGTGTGAATGTGGTTCCAATTTAATGGGATCTTTTCCCAGATATCTCAGATTAAACCTAGCATTAGTATCGTGTGCACATTCTGGCATAATACCTTCATTATTGTCATTATACCATTTCAACTTCTGTTCTTTGAAGAGGTCTGGCAGTGTAATATATTGTTCATATTTTGGGTCAGAATTTGAATCTGAGTTGGAATCATTGTTGTTGTTATCACCAATTTGAACAGAGCTGGAACCAGTGTTTTTATCATCATCATTGTCAAAGTTTGAATTGGAATTGAATGGTGATTCTGATTCTAATGCGCAGCTGCTGATTGGTTCTTTTTCCTCTGGGATCATGTAGATCATGTGGATCAGTAGATTGTAAATAAGGTCACACTCATTACAATATTGAAAGTCATATGGGATCAAGCAGTGGTTACATAATCAAGTGTTTAACTATACTAACCACTCTTTTTGTTCCTCTCTGGTTGGTGCTAAATTTTGATAATGTTCATGAAAGTCTTCTGGGTTGGTCTCAATGTTAAAGAAAGCATCTGGATTTGGGATTAAGATAATATTGACTGGTTCTGGAGAATTGTTTTTGATTTCCAAGATTTTGCTGGGTGTGGTGCCTTCTACTTTGGCATTCGCCATCTGCCAGATCTCGTCTTCATTGTGTGGATATCTGTCCAGATGAGAGATTGCTTGGTGCTAAGTGGCAGTTATTGGCATGCCACAACTCACCCAGTTGCTGATGAGAATTGTGTACTGGCACGAAGTGTCATACATTCTTCTTCGACCAAGAATGTCATTCCACATTCCTTCATTAAGCAACTGTTTGCCACAAGCGAGACATGTTTTGTTGTCCTATTTGCCTTGTCTTTTTGGGTAGTCATACTATTTGCAGTGGCAAGGCTTGCAATAATAGTAAGTTCGCATCCAGTAATCTTTGTCTGGCATGACCCAAGCTCCCATGGAAGAAAGTTTCTTCCCACAATTTTTGTATTTGAGCGGTATGTGTGGTGGTTGTGGCAGTGACTCATGGACGGAGTACAAACTTGTCCAACCATTGGTTACTTGAGGTGTGTTGGTGGTTTGTTTAGGTGACTTGTCTTTTTTTTTTCTTTCTCTTTTTCTTTCCAGCTGGTTGTCAGTGTGAATTTGCTTTTGTCATCTTTGTTCCAAGTGTCAATAGTGGTTTCCCAGGTATGTTCTTTTTTCTGCTTTCCTTTTCCATGGTCGTCTTTATCTCAGGCAAGTATAGATAGCAGTTCATTATGGTCAACATCAGTCCATGAAATCTGATACACTTCCCATATTGGTTTTATTGTTTCTTCCTCAAATTCAATTAGTGGCTGCAAGTTGGTTGGTTTAAAGTGGTCACATACTGCTGGTGCCCGAGTATGTTGACCGTTTTGGCTCAGTTGGAGCTTTTGCATTGTCCAATCAAGTATGGCATTTGTTTTGGATAGCCAATTATTTCTAACAAGAGCTTGATACTGAATGGCTTCCATTACAAGGACTTTGATGGATACTGTGATGTCATTAATTTTGATAGGTAGATTGTCTATTTCACCTATTGGAGTTTTGGTTGCTCTATCAGCTGTAATAATCCTTGTACTAGCAGTTCAGTTAACTCAGTGACCTAATTGATCCATGAGTTGCTTTGTTATGATGCTGCCAGCTGATCCACTATCTAAGATCAGTTTGATGATGTGGCCATTGATTTTGACATCCATATACATGGCAGTGATTGGCTTCTCTTTAAGAGCTGCTCTATTGAACAATAGAATTTTGATCATTTCTTCCAAGTCAAAGGGAAAGATGGCCATGAGTGATTCATTGTTGGTGACAGTTGCTGGTGGAATGTTGTTGGTAAGTGCTTGTTGTTGGTTAGATCCCGAATTGTTGGTGGTGGCATCTTCTGGGATAACCAGGAAACTTAAATAGTTCTGGAAATTCGGGTTTTGGGTAACATTGATACCCGAATTCTGAGAATGTAATTCTGATGGTGCATGAGAAGAACTGGAGATTAGTTGGTAGACAACCATCACCGATCTCCAGTTTTGTTGTGTTATTCTCAGTTTTTGGATTCTGTGTTGAGGTAAGTTTTGGGGTGGTGTTTGAATGGTTTGAGGTTGATAGATTACTTGTGACTGTGGTTAATATATTATGGATGGCTGCAGTTGATATATTACTGGTGGCTGCGGTTGATAAACTGGAGTCTGATATACTGGTGCTTGATAAATTGGCTGCTGCATTATTGGCAGATAAGTGTTTTGGTATTGATCTTAATTTTGATATTGATTCTGGATTTGGAATTGGAAATTGGGGTTTTGATGTTGATTTTCCGATCATTGGTTATAAGCATTACAGTTGGCTCTTATGTGACCTTGTTTACCATAGTTGTGGCAAACACACATTTCCTGCTGCCATGGTTGATTAATTGACAATGATGGACATGCTTGATTTTGGAAATGATTGGCATTTTCCTGATTACTGCATTTTTGAGGAGGTTGATAAATATACTGATGGTTGTTAGCTAAGTATCCCTTGATTTTCTGATTGATAGTATCACTGATTTGCTTCAATTTGGAATCTAAATCAGATAATCTATTCATTACTAAATTTACAGCTTGAGCGTAGTTGGCTTCTAGCTTAGCTGATTCAAAATCTCTGGCATGTGTGACTGCAGCTTAAAGGTTGGCTGGATGTAATAGGTGTACGTGTTGCAAAATGCTACTGCACAGGCCACAAATAAACTGATTAAGGATCTGGAGTTCTGTGAAATACACAGCATTAATGGCTTGAATTTGGCGTAGGACTCTATAAAAGCATTCTAGGTATGTTGTGATTACTTCAGTATTATTCTGTTTGATGGTGGTGAAAGTATTGGCTAGACAATTAATACTGTTATTATTGCTAAAATATCTCAGAAAGGCAGTTTTGAATTGTTGGAATGTTTGTGGTCTGGTGGCTAAACTCTGATACTAAGAATCAGCAGTTTCTTTAAGAAAGTATGATATTGCCTGTAGGACTCTGGCATCATCCCAATTGTTTGCTATGATGGCCTTGGAGACATCATTGATCTATGCTTGAGCATTGTCTTCTTTACCAGTAAAGTTTTCTAACTTTGCAATAAATGCATAGGCCATTTGGTTTACATTTAGTTGTTGTGGTGGCTGCTGTAGCAGTTGTTGTTGCAGTGGTGGTGGTTGCTAAGATGGTCTTTGTGGCTGATGGATTTGTGGATTCGGTTGTTAAGGTGGCTGCTGAATGAGTTTGACTATTGGATCAATTGGTGGGTAATCGATAACAATATTTGGAAGTACGTTTGACTGATTAATTAAATCGGGGTTCTGATTGTTTTGATTTTGCTGAGTTCTAATATTCAGAGTTTCAATTTCCAGATTTTTTATGTTCAAATTTTGTGAAGTTTGAACATTCGGAGTTCCAAATTTCAAGTTTTCTGAGATCGGATTTTGGTAAGTGAATCCTTGATCTTTACTTCCTTTCTTTTCTTCCTCTGATAATTCTCATGGAGTAGTAGCTCCAAAATCTGGTTGGGGTAGTGGTAATTAAATTCCTAATGGCGTTGGGGGTCATGATTTAAATCCTTCAAAATATGCACTGTATGGTCCTAGTAAGTCTTCTTTCCATTGGTTGTTTTGGAACTGAAATCTTCCAAATATTGATGTTATGTTTAATGTGAACGCGTTTGCTGATGAAATGTTGATGGCACTTCCAAGTGTGTAGTGATATGATGGAACAGTTGGTAATTCTACTCTATGTTTCTTCCAACTAGGTAACTGTATTCCTTTTGGTGTAACTGCTGGTGTTTGTATTTTTCCTTTATCTTTGTCTGCGTAGATAATGAGAAATTGTTGTTGTGTGTATTTTTCAATGGTTTGATTGATTTTCCTGATAATTGGGACAAAACTGTGATTTCTTGGTAAGCTGGTGTGTTAAAATAATTCTGTATAGAAATTTTCTTTTGCTGACTCGATATTAATGGTTTCTCCTAAACAGTCTGTGATTTTATCGTTGACGTAATAATTGAAGGCTGATTCGGCTAGATAGTGATTACTGTTTAATCCTAATTGTTGGCTGTATTGTTAAAACAAAGATTTGCGAATCCTAAGTGGTTGGCTCCTATGTTTTCTGATTCTGCCACTTTTAGATTTGTGTTGGTGCTGGTTTTCTGTAGGATTATACCTCACAGGGAGCACCAAATGTTATAGGTGGTGTCTTTGAGGTTCTGAGTGAATAACAAACTCATAACTTGGTGTACAAAGCAATTAGTGACGATGATAATCTGAAGGTATTTTATCTGAAGATTTTCCAATCGAGTTCTTTGTATAATGGACAGAGATTCAATGGTAACAGTTTATTAGTAGTTTCCTGAAACTGTAGTTTCATCGATTGCTTGCTCAACTTAATAGTTGATGATTCTCCTGGTACGATATTCTCCATAAGTGTATACCAGTGCTGTTTTCTGACATCAGTTCTTCTGTAAGTCCTCCAAGAGTAAGTATTGTTTAAGCAAGTTTATTCCTTCATAAGTCCTCCAAGAATAAGTATTGTTAAGTAAGTTTTATTCCTTCATAAGTCCTCCAAGAGTAAATTTTTTAATTAAGTTAGCAGACAACAAAGAAAATAAAGAAAAAATAAAAGAGAAAATAAGAAATAAGCCAAGGCAATTTGCAAGTTAGTATCCTATCAATAGCCATGATCAAAAGCTATTGTTCTAGTATGGTTAAATATCCATTACTATCAACATAAAGTGTTGATAGTGAAGAATGAATTTAATATAGCAAATAATTATTTATTTGAGGATTGTGGTAATTAAGCTAAGAATTCTTGGTGTTGATTCTGTTTTTTTTGCTTCTAATGCTACTGCTATATATACATATTTGAGATTTCTCAATTCTTCAATTTTTTGTGATAGGAATTCTGGGATTTCTGGAACCCTGCAATTCCTGATGAGAGAAATTCTGGAATCCTGCAATTCCTTACTGAAGAATCCTGAAACTCCTAGAATCCTGCAATTCCTCTGAGAGGAATCCTGGAATTCCACATTTACTATGTCTACTTCTGATTGGCTAATTTCTACTTGTCAATAATAATATACTTCCTCTATTCTATAAGTAACACCATATATAAGTTTTGAATATTCAGGTGTTGTCCCAAATAGAAGTAACAAAAGTTTCTTGGAAATTGTTATATCCACCAATTCCAAGTTTCTATAGTCAATTCTTAATATTAGATGACTTTTGGTTGTGTTTCTATTGCCAATTTCACTTTTGTGATTATTTTGTTCACAATGTTCTCTGTTTTCCTTTGTATTTTGTCTTATGGTCTTTTTCTGATGTTCATGTATCAGATAGTTTGTTGGTTAATTGTAATTTCCATTTCTTGTTGTTGTATCAGTTGAAAAAGTTGTTGTGCTAGTGAGTGAATGCTGTTAGTGATCTCCATTTTTCTACTGTCTTTTGTTGTATATACTATGTCTTTATATATTCTTTTGATTGTTTAATTTTGCATGTTTGGTTCTATGATTATAATTGGTTCTAGATCTCATGGAATCTCATCTGGTTTGACTAGTATTCTCTGTACTCCTAATTGTGGAATATTACTGGTAGATAATGATGCTAAATGGTAATATTGTTTTAGTCGATCACCATGTGCTGCTTTGGTTAAGATTTTGTTATTCAACCTTAATTTATAAGCTCTATTTCCAAAAATTTTTTTTATGTAAAATGATCCATCCCATTTGGGATCAAATTTTCTACTCCATTGTTTTTTTGCTTTGGTATAATGTAAAAGTACTTTGTCTTCAATCTTGAATTCAACTGATTTCTTTGATAGTTGGTTATCATGTCTTTTTTTTTGTTTTTCTTGTGACTTTTGGATGTTATTAACTGCTTTTTGTTATGTGTTTTCTAGTGTCTCCATTAAGTCATATGTTTTTCTCAACAGTGTTCTTTGAAAAATTTTTTCTGTTATTAGTTCTGTTGGATATGTCTTAACTTCTATCTCAACTGGTAATGTTGCTGTTCTATTGTATACTAATTTGAATAGTGTTGCTTGTGCAGTGTCTTGCTTTATTGTTTGATAAGCAAATAATATTGATAGTATAATCAAATCTTATTTGTCCTGGTTTTTTTGGCTGATTTTGGCAATGACTTCACATAATGTTCTGTTAAATTTTTTAATTAACTCATTTGTTTGTAAATAGTATGGTAATGATAATGATCTTTTTATTCCAAATTTTTGACTTAATTCTGAAAATGTTTTATTCACAAAGTGAGTCTCTTGATCTGATAATAGTTCTTTTGAACATCTGTATCAACATATCAAATCTTGATAAACAAATTTGGCAACAGATTTTGCATCTGCTCTTTAAATGGCTTTTGTTTCTGGCCATTTTATAAGATAATCCATGACTACTGCAATATATCTGTTGCCTCTGCTGGTGATTGTTAATGGTCTGACTAAGTCAATTCTGATATGATTAAATGGTTGTCTTACTTTAATTGGTCTCAATGGTTCACTGGGTTTTGTTCCTCTTTTTCTTTAACAAACATTATAATTTTGAACATATTAGATGATATTTGAATATATTGATGACTAATAGTATTTTTTTCTGGTTCTTTCTATTGTTGCTTCTTTATGGAAATGTTCTGCTGTTGGATCTGAATGCATGTTGAACAATATTGTCTCTTTTTCTGATTCTGTGATTACTCTGGTTGGTTAATCTGAATTCTTTCTGTTTTTCTAGTAAAGTATGTTTTGGTGATTGATAAAATGTTTTAATTGCTGTTTTATGTTGTTTTGTTCTTTTTAAGATAATTTTTTCTTGAACAATTGGGTATCTATATAATGTTAGAGTTGTTAGTATTTTTGTATATTTATCTTTTGTTATATTTTTGGGTTGAAATGTTTTTAGATTTGTCTTATTCATGATAATCCGTCAGCATTTCTGTTTTTTTTTCCTTTTTTATAATACACTGTATAATTAAATAGTGATAGTTCTATTTTCCATCTGGCATGACAATCATCTACAAATTTTTTTTTTGGATTGAAGTCAATCCTTTGTGATTAGTGTACATATTAAATTTTTGACTTAAGTATTTTTTCTATTTGATAACAGCCCTATAGATAGCTAAGTGTTCCAGTGCTGGAGTTCCATAGTTCTTTTCTGCTGGACTTAAGCTTTTATTGGTGTAAGCTACTGGATGTTCTCTTCTATTTGGTCTTTTTTGCAATAGTACTGCTCCCAATATTTGGCCTGATGCATCAGTGGTGATGATGAATGATTTGTTGTAATCTGGATACATCAACACTGAAGCTTGAATAAGCTTTCTTCTCAGTGTGTCAAACACTTTTTGTTGAGCTTCTGTCTATTCATACTTTACATTCTTAGTTTGTAAATGATGGAGTGGCTGAGCCAGTTTAGAAAAGTTCTTAATAAAATGGCAATAATATCCAGTAAATCCCAAGAATGCTCTTAGTTCTGTCAAGTTAGTTGGTACTGAAAAGTTCTTTACTATTACAATCTTATCTGGATCCATTTTGATACTATTTTTGCTTACAACATGTCTTAAAAACTTGAGTTCTGTTTTTCCAAAAAAGCATTTGTTGGCATTTAGTTTCAATCCTACTCATCTGAGTCTTTCAAATATTTGTTGGAGATGATGTAAATGATCATCAAATGTCTTTGAGAATACATTAATGTCATCCAAGTATATGACTACTGATTTCTATAATAGTTCAGTATAGACAATTTTCATAAGTTGCTGAAAAATGGCTGGAGCATTCATCAATCCAAATGGTATTACTTCAAATTCGAAATTTCCCTCTTACATTGTAAAAGCCATTTTTTCTTTGTTTTTTGGTTTTATGGCTACTTGCCAGTAACCACTGTCTAAGTCTAACATTGAGAACCATTTTTTTCCTTTGAAAGCATCAAACAGTTCTTGGATCTTTGGAGTTGAATAGCTATCACCTTTAGTTACTTCATTCAATTTCCAATAATTCACACAAAAATAGATCTTTCCATTTTTCTTCCAGACTAGTATCACTGGTAATAACCATGGGCTCATTGATGGCTGAATTAGCCCATTGTCAAGCATTTGGTTAATTTCTTGACAAATGATCTCATGACTGGCTGGTGGTACTCTATATGCTCTTTGTTTTATTGGCATTGCATCTCCAGTCTTGATCTGGTGCTGAATTATATTGGTTCTGCCAAATTTATTTTCACTGACAAAGATGTTATTGAAATTGTTGAGTAACATTTTGAGTTGCATCTATTAAAGTGGGTCTAAGTTTCTCAAGTTCATCTGCTCCAATTGTTTTGGTTGGAGTAGATAACATTATTCTCGTCCATAGATAGTTTGTGAAGTAATATCTACATATCCACACAACTGTGGAAAGTTTGGAATGGGATTCAGTAGTTGTTTTTCAATTTCAGTGGTTAAATATCCAATGGTAGTCTCTTTTGGTATTTTAATGATGTCTCCCATGTTGTTGTAAATAGGGATTTTAATGTGACTGTAATTCTTGGCTGGTATGTGTAAATTGACTAATCCAATCTTTCTTAATTTACAAAGTTTTGCTTCTGCCTCAAAAATCTGAATTTGATCCTTTACTTTTTTCTCTATAACTACCATGTACTGATTATATGGTAGAATGGAAATTAATTGATGGGTGGAGATAATTTTTCTCTTGTCAATAACCTCTTTTTCTGTCATATTAACTAATACATCTATTCTACTTGTTGATTTGAATCTTTGTATCTCTCTTGCTGTTATCCTTAATTTTTTTCTGTTTCCTACTAATACTAGCTAAGCTATTTTAACCAGAAACAGAAATATTGCCTGTGCTATCTTTTTATTTGGATCTATAATATATGTCTTTTCTGAGTTATTTTGTAGCATAGCAATAATATTTTCTATATATTCTGCATTAATTATTCCTCTCCTGATGTTGATTTTCTTTTTGGCTAAGCTACTTCTAAATATTAACTGAACCATTGTTGTTGCTAGAATTTCTAGTGCTATTTTGAGATCAATGTAGGTACATGAATGGAGTTCCAATTTGATGGGATCTTTTCCTGGATATCTCAGATCAAACTTTGCATCAGTATTATACACACATTATGGCATAATACTTTCATTATTATCACTAAACCATTTCAGTTCCTGTTTCTTAGTGAGATCAGGGAGTGCGATATATGTTTTGGGGTTTGAATCAAAGTTTGAATCATCATAATTTTCATTGCTATGTTGAATGGAACTGGAACTGTTGTTTTTGTTATCATTGTTGTTGTCAGAGTTTGAATCAGAATTGAAAGTTGATTCTGATTCTGATGCACAGTTGTTAATTGGTTCTTTTTCTTCCAGGATTATGTAAATTATGCATGGTGGTGAATTGTAAATAAGATCACACTCATTACAATATTGGAAGTTACAAGGAATTAAACAATATTGACATAATTGAGTATTCAACTGCTCCAAATGCTGCTCTTGTTCTTCTCTAGTGAGTGCTAATCACTGGTAGTGTTCATGGAATTCTTCCAGATTGTCCTCAATGTTGCCAAAGATGTCAAATGTTTGGACATATTCAGGTTCAGGAAGAGATAAGGGGTTGTTTTTGATTTCTAGTAGTTCACTGGTTGTCGTATCTTCTGCTTTCACACTTGCCATTCTCCAGAGTTCATGTTTATCATGAAAATATTTTTTCAATTGTCGCAATACTTGTTTCCAAGTGTTATCAATTGGTGTTTCCTTGCATATCCAGTTGTTGATTAGGATCATATATTGACATATTTCATCGCACATTCTTTCTCATTCAGGAATGTTATTCTACATTCTTTTGTCAGGCAAAATAGTTCCACATATAAGACATGGTTTATTGTTTCACTTTTTCTGTTATTTTGGTCATCCGAAGTGTTCTATAATGCATAGGTAACAGTAAAACTTGGTTGTCATTTGGTATTTCTCATTGTCACTACAGCATGCACCTATTGACAACAATTTCTTACTGCAATTGATACATATGAGCTTTGATTGACAATAGGTAGATTGTTGTAGTGTAATATGGGTATAATAATTATAAGTGGTGCTGGTAGGTATTGTTTTTTTTTTTTTTTCTTTTCCCTTTCCTTTGTCAGTTTCTTCTTACTCCCAAGTTGATGAGTTGTTTAGGTTATTGTCAATTCTTCAGGTTTAATTGGCATTTCAAGTAAGTTTTTTTTTTTGTTTTCCCTTTCCATTGTCATTCCAGAAAAGTATTGATGGTAGCTCATTGTGGTCTTTTTCAGCCCAGAACACTTGATAGGCTTCTTAGGTAGGTTTTTTTTCTTCTTTCTTGAGCTTGATGAGTGGTGCTGGCATATTAGTAGTCTTGAATGACCACACATGGCTGGTACACGTGTGTGTCAACCATTCTGGCTAAGTTAAAGCTTCTGTATGTTTCAATCAAGTGTTACGTTGGTTTTGGACAGCCAGTTATTGCCAACAAGTGCTTGATATTGAGTGGTTTTCATGACTAATACCTTGATTAACATGATAATCCCATTGACTTCTATAGAGAAGTCTTTAATCTTGCCAATTGGAGTTTTGGTTGCTCCATTAGCTGTAATGATTCATGTGCTGGCAGCTCAATCAACTTAGTGACCTAATTGGTCCATAAGTTGTCTTGTGATGATGCTGTTAGCTGATCCACTGTTTAGGATTAGTTTAATAGAGTGGCCATCAACTTTAACATCAGTGTACATGGTGGTGATAGGTTTTTCTTTAAGAGTGGCTTTATTAAACAATAGCATGGTTAACAGTTCCTCGAATTCAAACAGAAAGATGGCATCCAGTGATTCATTTTCGGTAATGGTTGCTGGTAGAATGTTGCTGGTAAGTGTTGCTTGTTGGTTGGTTTCTGGGTTATTGAATTGGGCATCTTCTGGGGTAACCAAGAGACTTAAATAGTGTTAGGAATTTGGGTTTTGGGCATTATTACTCATAGAATATAAGAAATATATATTAACATAATTAGCCAATCAGAAATAACCATAGTAAATGTGGAATTCTAGAATTCTTCTCAAGAGGAATTGCAGAATTCCAGGAATTTCAAAATTCTTGTATAAAAAATCGCAGGATTTTAGAATTCCAGAATTTCTCTCAAGAAAAATTGCAGAATTTCAGGAATTCCAGGATTCCTGGTGTGAGGAATTAAGGAATCGAAGAATCTCAATTATGTATATATAGCAGTAATATTAGAAGGAAAAAAAAAACAAAATTCTTTTTAGTTAGAGATCTCTCAGTTTAGATCTGATCTAAGCAACCTTCCATTCACAAATATTAATAAATAATTATTTACTATTTCAATCTACTCTCCACTATTAACACTTCATGTTGATAGTAATTGATACTTAACCACATAGGAACAATAGCTCTTGATCATGGTTATTGATGGGATACTAACTTGCAATTGCTTTTGTTTATTTCTTTATCTTTTTTTATTTCTTTATTTCTTTTGTATTTCTTGTTGGTTGACTAATTGATTAAGAATTAAAGTGCTGAGTTACAGATGTCATAGGAACTGGTTAAAGACCTATAAAACAAGAGTAGAACACTTATAAATTTAAGAATAGCTTACCAGGAGAATTACTGGCCATCATGCTGAGAAAGAAATTTAATGGAATTGCAATTCTGGGAAGCTACTAAAACAACTATTAAATCTCTATCTATTATACAAAGAACTCTGCAACAAAACCTTCAGATCAATCAAATCTTCAGAGATCAACACCAGAATACTAATTAAGCACCAAGTTATGGATTTGTTATTGGCTTTGAGACTCCAAATAAATATCTGTAACATTTGGTGCTCTCTGTGAAGTATAATTCTACAAAGAACCAGCACCAACAACAATCATTCAAAAGTGGCAGAATCAGAAATCATAAGAACAAACCATTTAGGATTCGCCAAATCTTTGTTTTAATAGTATAGTCAACAATTAGGATTAAACAATAACCACTTTCCAGCAGAATTAGCCTTTAACTTCTATGTCAACGATAAAATCACAGACTGCTTAGGAGGAACAGTTAACATTAAATCTACAAAAGAAAACTTTTATATAGAATTATTTTAACACACCAACTTACCAAGAAACTACAGTTTTACACCAATCATCAGGGAAATCAATTAAACTATTTAAAGATACACACAACAACAATTCCCTATCACCTATGCAAACAAAAGCAAAAGAAGATTGCAAACACCAGCAGTAATACCAAAACAAATACAACCACCCACTTGGAAGAAAACCAGAGTTGAATCACCAACAAACTCATCATATCACTATACACCCAAAAGCGCTATTAACATCTTATTAACAGGCACATCCACATCACATGCGACATTAACATTTGAATGACTCCCATTTCAAAGTAAACAAAAGAAAGCAGAATTACTAGGAACTTATGGCGATTATTTTGAAGAATTTAAATTACGATTGCCAATACCATTAGGATTCCAATTACTATTATCTCAACCTGATTTCGGAAATGCGAGTTTCTGGAAAATAACAAAATCAGAAGAAAAGGAAGAAAAAAAAGCCGAAGATTAAGAATTTACTTATTAGAACCCAATTTCAGAAAACCCAAACATTAAAGATCCAAATTTAGAAAATCCAGAAGTCAAATCTCTGAATTTTCAAACTCAGCAAAATCGGAACGATCAAAATCCCGACATTAATAATCAACAACACTTACTCCCAATAATTGTCATCGATTAATCACCAATTGAACTAATTATTAAACCGATTCAATAGCAGCCATTTCAACACTCCAACAACTACAACAGCCGCTACAACAGCCACAACCACTACTTCAACAACAGCAACAACAATTCATGGCATTTGCACCAATCACAAAATTAAAAAGATTTACCAGCAAAGAAGACAACACCCAGGCATGGATTAATAACATTACCAAAGTAATCACAATGAATAACTAAGATAACAACAGAGCTCTCCAAGCAATTCCATACTTTTTCCAAGATACTACCAACTTGTGGTATCAAAGTTTAGCTGCCAAATCTCAAACATTCTAGGAATTCAGGGTTGCATTCTTGGAATATTTCAGTAATAATAACAGTATTAATTGCCTAGCCAACACTTTTACCACAATTAAACAGGGAAAAACTGAAGCAGTTACTACTTACTTGAAATGTTTCCACAGAAATTTGCACCAAATTTAAGCAATCCAAGCTGGCTATTTTACAATGCCACAGATTCTAAACCAGTTCATTTATGGACTGCACAGTAGTTTTCTCCAATGCATATGTCCAATACACCCACAAACTCTCCAGGATGCTGTTATCAATGTGAAAGATTTTGAATCAGCAAAACTTGAAGCAAACCATGCCCAAGTCATTAATCTGGTCATGAATAGATTATCTAACTTGGATTCCAAATTGAAACAGTTTAGTGATTTAATTAATCAGAAATTGGAAAAATACTTAACTGACAATTGCACAATTTATCAGCTACTTCAATAACATAATAATTCTGGAAGCATAAATCGCCCACTAAATCAGTCACATCTATTATCTTTGACCAATCAGATGTGACAGCAAGAAACACTACTGTGATAAACAAAGACATTTGAAAATTGACTGTAGGTTAAGACTAGATAACCAATGATTGGGAAATCAATATCAAAACTCTGATTGCAGGTTTCAGACTCCGAATTATCAATCAAACCCAAAACTATATCAACTGAATTACCTACTTATGACACAACAGCCAATCTATTAACCACCAGTTTATCAGCTGACAACACCAGTAATTTATCAACTGCAGTTCTAGCCTATCTATCAGCCGTAGCCTCAAGTAATCTATCAACCCCAACAAATTCAAACACCACTACAAAACTTACCTCAAAATAAAACCCAAAAGCCAAAACTGATACAACAAAGCTGGAGATCATCAATAATAGTCCATCAACTGATCTCCAGTTCCTCAAACCAGCTATCAGGATCTCGACAACAGAATTTGGGCACTGAGTACACCCAAAACCCAAATGCCCAACAGTATTTAAGTCTTCTGATTACTCCAAAAGATGTCTCACCTAACAATTGGGAACCCAAACAGAAGCAGCCACTTATCAACAATATTCTACTAGCAACCATCTTCAATGACAAATTCCTAGGAGCTATTTTTTCTTTCAAACTCAAGAAAATCACATCAGTCCCATTATTTAGTAAGACTGCTCTTGACACCAAACTGATTACTGCCATGTACACTGATGTAAAAGTTGATAGTCATGCCATCAAACTGATCCTAGACAGTAGATCAGCTGGCAGCATTATTACATAACAACTCATGAACTAATTAGGTTGCCAAGTTGATTATACTGCCAGCACATGCATAATTACTGCTGATGGAGCAACCAAAACTCCAATTGGTGAGATTAATGATCTTTCTATAGAGATCAATGGCATTATTGTACCAATCAAAGCATTAGTTATGGAGGCTATTCAATATTAAGCACTTGTTGGTAATAACTGGCTGTTCAAAGCCAATGCAATACTCAATTAAAACACTCAAAAGCTTCAGATTAGTCAAAACAGTTGACACCTACATGTACCAGCCACATGTGGCCACTTCAAATCTATCAACACGACATCAGCTCTACTCATCAAGTTCAAAAAAAAGGAAAAAAAACCTACCTGGGAAGTCTACCAAGTTTTCTGAGTTGACATGGAACACAACAAACTACTGCTTATACTATTATGGAATGACAAAAGAAAAAAAAGAAGAGAAGAAGAACTTACTGGGGAAACCAACCAAAATTATTGGAACAGTAATAGTCAAAGCAAGCAAACACCAATTTGGACTTGAGAAGAGAAGAGAAAAGAGAAAGAAAAAGAACCAGAACCAATCACTATTCCAACATATATCTTATATACTTACTCTTAACCACCACAATCACATTATCATCAACCAAAGCTCATATGCATTAATTGTGACAAGAAATTATCATCAATGGGCACATGTTGTGGTGACAATGAAGAATACCTAATGACAACTAAATTTTATTGCTGCCCATGCATCATTGAATGCTTTGGAAGACCAAAACAAGTTGGAAAATGTGATAATGAGCCATGTTTGGCTTGTGGTGAAACTCTTTTTGATGAAAAAATGTGGAATAACATTCCTGGGAGAGGAAAAGCATGTGATGAATCATATCAGTACATGATTCTTATAAGCGACTGGATAAGAAAAAGAATGCCCATAGATGTTGTTTGAAAACAAACAGTCAAATGCTTGAACAGATGTCTACACGATGATGACAAAATTTGGCAAATGGCTCTTGCCAAAATTGAAGGAGTGTCATCAGAAGAAATAAGAACAATCAAAAATAACTCTTTCAAGTTCATAGAACTTGACTGGGACCCAGAACCAGTCATAAACCTCTTGGATCCAGAACAATTCTATAAACACTACCAGAAATTAGCACCCACTAGAGAAGAATAAAAGCAATGGTTGAAAGAAATAAATACAAAACTATGTGATCATTGTTTAATCTCATGTGACTTTTAATATTAGAATGAGTGTGATCTTATTTACAATTTACCAATCTGCATAATCTACACAATTCCAGAAGAGAAGAAACCAATCAGCAGTTGTACATCAGAATCGGAATCAACTTTCAATCCCGATTTAAACTCGGACAATAATGATAACAAAAACAATGGTTCTAGCTCTGCTCAATATGGCAATAGAAAATATAGCAATTTGAACTCTGATTCAAACCCCAAAACATACATCACATTTCTTGATCTCACCAAAGAACAGAAACTTAAATGGTTCAGTGATAATAATGAAGGTATTATGTCAGAACACATGTATAATACCAATACAGAGTTTGATTTGAGATATCAGGAAAAAAATCTCATCAAATTAGAACCCCATTTGCATATCTGCATTGATCTCAAAATAGCACTGGAAATTCCAGCAACAACAATGATTCAGTTAGCATCTAGGAATAGCTTAGCCAAAAAAGAAATCAACATCAGAGGAGGAATAATTGATGCAGAATATGTAAGAAATATCATTGCAATGCTACAAAATGACTCAAAAAAGGCATATATTATAGATCCAAATGAAAAAATAATACAGATAATATTTCTGCTTCTGGTTAAAATAGCTCAATTAGTATCAGTGGGAAACAGGAAAAAATTAGGGATCACAGCTAAAGGGATACAGAGATTTGGATCCACAGATAAAATAGATGTATTGGTTAATATGACAGAGAAAAAAATTATTGACAAGGAAGAAATTATCTCCACCCATCAACCAATTTCTATTCCACCATAAGACCAGTACATGGTAGTTATAAAAAGAAAAGTAAAAGATCAGATACAGATTTTTGAAGCAAAAGCAACACTTTGTGAATCAGAAAAGATCGGATTAGTCAATTTACACATACCAGCCAAAAACCACAGCCACATCAAAATTCCTATTTACAACAAGACGGGAGACATTATCAAGATACCAGAAGGAACCACCATTGGATACTTAACCACAGAAATTGAAGACCAATTCTCAGACACCATTCCAGACTTTTCACAACTTTGTGGATATGTGGATATCACATCTCAAACCATATATGGATGAGAAGAATGTTATTTGTTTCAATCAAAACAATTAAAACAAATAAACATAAAGAACTTAGATCCATTACAATATATGCAGCTCAAAATGTTACTCAACAATTTCAATAACATTTTTGCCAGTGAAAACAAATTTGGCAGAACTGATATCATCCAACATCAAATCAAGACTGGAGATGCAATGCTAATTAAACAGAGAGCATACAGAATACCACTAGCTAGCTATAAGATCATTCATCAAGAAATCAATCGGATGCTTGACAAATTCAGCCATCAATGAGTCCATGGTCATCACCAGTAGTACTAGTCTGAAAGAAGAATGGGAAAATTCACTTTTGTGTAGATTACTGGAAGTTGAATGGGGTAACCAAAAGAGATAGCTATCCAATGCCAAAGATCCAAGAGCTGTTTGATGCTTTTGGAGGAAAGAAATGGTTTTCAACATTAGACTTAGACAGTAGTTACTGGCAAGTAGCCATAAAACCAGAAAACAAGGAGAAAACAGCTTTCACAACTCAGAAAGGAAATTTTGAATTTAAAGTAATGCCATTTGGCTTGATGAATGCTCCAGCAACATTTTAATGGCTCATGGAAATTGTCTATACTGGATTACTGTGGAAATCAGTAGTTGTTTACTTAGATAACACCAATGTGTTTTTAGAGACATTTGATAATCATCTGTATTATTTCCAACAAGTGTTTGAAAGATTAAGAAGAACAGGATTGAAATTAAATGTGACTAAGTGTTTTTTTGGCAAAACAAAGTTGAAATTTTTGGGATATGTTGTAAGCAAAGATGACATTAAAACGAATTCAGATAAAATTGCAATAGTAAAAAACTTTTCAGTACCAACCAACTTGACGAAACTGAGAGTATTTTTGAGATTTGCTGGATATTATTGCTATTTCATCAAAGACTTTTCTAAACTGGCCCAGCCACTTTATTACTTACAAACTAAGAATGTAAAATATAAATAGACAGAAGCTCAACAAGAAACATTCAACACACTAAGAAGAAAGCTTATTCAAGCTCTAGTGTTAATGTATTCAAATCACAACAAACCATTTATTATCACTACCAATACATCAAGCCAGGCATTGGAAGCAGTACTATCACAGAAAAGACCAGATAGAAGAGAACATCCAGTAGCTTATGCCAGTAGAAGCTTAAGTCCAGCAGAAAAGAACTATAATACTTTAACACTAGAACACTTAGCTATCTATTGAGCTGTTATTAAGTGGAAAGAATACTTGAGTCAAAAGTTTAATGTGTACACTAATTACAAAAGATTGACTTCAATTTAGAAGCAAGAATTTGGAGACAATTGCCATACCAGATGGAAAATAAAATTTTCACTATTCAGTTATACAGTATATTATAAAAAAAAAAGACAATAGAAATACTGATGGTTTGTTGTAAATAAAACAAATCTAAAAAAAACATTTCAACCCAAAAATATAACAAAACATAAATATACAAAAATACCAACAACTCCAACATTATATAAATACTCAATTGTTCAAGGAGAAATTATCTCAAAAGGAACAAAACAACATAAAACAACAATCAAAATATTTTATCAACCATTAAAATATACTTTACCAAAAGAACAAAGAAAATTCAAATTAACCAACCAGAGTAATTACAGAACCAGAAAAAGAGACAATATTATTCAACATGCACTCAAATCCAACAGTAGGACATTTTCATAAAGAAACAACTATAGAAAAAACCAGAAAAAGATACTATTGGCCATCAATGTATCCAGACATCATCCAATATGTTCAAAATTGTGATGCTTATTAGAGAAGAGGTGGAACAAAACCCAGTGAACCATTAAGACCAATCAAAGTAAGACAACCATTTGATTACATTGGAATTGACTTAGTCAGACCATTAACAATTACCAGTAGAGGCAACAGATATATTGCACTAGCTATGGACTATCTCACTAAATAACCAGAAGCAAAAACCATTCAAAGAGCAGATGCAGAATCTGTTGCCAAATTTGTTCATCAAAATTTGATTTGTCAACACAGATGTTTAAAAGAATTATTATCAGATCAAGAAACACACTTTGTGAATAGAACATTGACAGAATTAAGTCAAAGATTTGGGATAAAAAGACCATTTTCATTACCATACTATCCACAAAAAAATGGGCTAGTTGAAGGATTTAACAGAACATTGTTTAAAGCCATTGCCAAAATCAGCCAAGAAAACTAGGACGAATGGGATTTGTTTATAAAATCAGTATTATTTGCTTATTGGACAATAAAACAAGACACTACACAAACAACACCATTTGAATTAGTATATGATAGAACAGCAATATTACCAGTTGAGATAGAAGTCAACACTTATCCAACAGAACCAATAATAAAAGACAATTTTCAAGAAACATTGTTAAGAAAAACATATGACTTAATGGAAACATTGGAAAACAAACAAAGAAGAGCAGCTAATAACATTCAAAAGTCACAAAAAAAACAAAAAAAAAAACATGATAACCAACTACTAGATAAACTAGTTGAATTCAAGATTGGAGACAAAGTATTTTTATATCATACCAAAACAGAAAAACAATGGAGTGGAAAATTTGACCCCAAATGGGACAGACCATTTTACATAGAAAAAATTCTTGGAAATAGAGCTTACAAATTAAGATTGAACAACAAAATTTTAATTAAAGCAGCATATAATAATCAACTGAAACCATATCATTATATAATGTCACCAACTACCAGTAATATTCCACAATTAAAAGTACAGAGAATACTAGTCCAACCAGATGAAATTCTATGAGATCTGAAACCAATCATAATTATTGGACCAAACACGTAAAATTGAACAATAAAAAGAGAATATAAAGAACATAGTAGACATGACAGAAGACTTCAAAAAAATGGAAATCACTGACAACATTCACTTACTAGCACAACAAATCTTCCAATTGATTCAACAACAAAATATGGAAATTACTATCAATCAACAAATCATTAGATACTGAAATACCAGAAAGATACCCAAATATAAAAGTCAAAAAAAAACAGAAAACACTATTGACAAAATGGTTCTAAAAATAAAATTAGCAATAGAAGAACCAACAATTGTTACCACATATCAAGAGTTGACCAAAAAAACTTGAAAATGGTGGATACACAAATTTCCAAGAAACTTTTGTTATTTCTACTTAGGACAATACTTGAATATTCAAAATTTATACACAGATAAAACAAAACAATTATTTAACACAACAATATTACAACAACTGAAACAATTTGTGGGCAAGAACAATCTAATAACATAAGCAAGAGCCATCTATTGATTGCATGCTGAATTCCAAGACAGACTGGAAATTTTACTTAATCTGGAAATAGACTCCATTACAGTTAACCAAATGGGAAAAATAATCAACACCCAATTTGAAAAATTACAGAACAAAATAACTCAAATAATTCTCGAAAAAGAAGTTCAAGAAATACTCAAAGACAAAGAATTAGAGTTAAGAAATTTAGAAGATTTTGATGGAGCTCAATATTAAAAAAAAGGGAATAATGTTACTCATAGAATATAGAAAATATATATTAGCATAAATTAGCCAATTAGAAATAACTGTAGTAAATGTGGAATTCCAGGATTTCTCTCAAGAGGAATTGCAGAATTCCAGGAATTTCAGGATTTTTGTATAAAGAATCACAGGATTCCAGAATTTCAGAATTTCTCTCAAGAGAAATTGCAGGATTCCAAAAATTCTAGGATTCCTGGTGTGAAGACTTGAGGAATCAAAGAATCTCAATTATGTATATATAGCAGTAGTATTAGAAAGAGAAAAAAAACAGAATTTTTTTTAGTTAAAAACCTCCCAGTTTAAATCTAATCTAAACAACCTTTCATTTACAAATATCAATAAATAATTATTCACTATCTCAATCCACTCTCTACTATCAACATGAAGTGTTGATAGTAATTGATACTTAACCACACAGGAACAATAGCTCTTGATTATGGCTATTGACAGGATACTAACTTGCAATTGCTTTTGTTTATTTCTTTATCTTCTTTTATTTTCTTTATTTCTTTTGTATTTCTTGTTGGTTGACTAATTGATTAAAAATTAAAGTACTGAGTTACAGATGTCATAGGGACTGGTAAAAGACCTGTAAAACAAGAGTAAGACACTCATAGATTTGAGGATAGCTTACCAAAAGGATTACTGACCATTATGCTGAGAAAAAAATTTGATGGAATTGTGATTCTGGGAGACTATTGAAACAATTATTAAATTTCTGTCCATTATACAAAAAACTTTGCAACAAAACCTTCAGATTAATCAAACCTTCAGAGATTAACACCAAAATACCAATCAAGCACCAAGTTATGGATTTGTTATTGCTTTGAGACCCCAAATAAACATCTGTAACAGTGTGTTTAGTTCTCAAATTCCGAGAACATAATCCTAATTGTTGTATGGAGGAGCTGGGAATCAGTTGGTGAACAACCATTGCTGATCTCCAATTTTGCATAACTCTTGATCTAGGGTTTCCTGATGTTATTTGAGCTGGGTTTGATGACAGTGTTTGAACTGCAGGTGTCTGATAAATTATTTGTGACTGTAGTGGTTAATATATTACTTGTGACAATAGTTGATAAACTGGAGGTTGATATATGGGTGGTTGATATATTGTCTGTTGTGTCATTGGCAAGTAAGTGAACTAATATTGTTCTTGATTTGAGTAAGTATTCGGGATTTGAACTCTGTGATCAGAATTTCAGTATTGATTTCTCGATTGTAGATTACTATAAGAATGGCAGTTAGCTCTAATGTGACTTTGTTTACTATAGTTGTGACAGACTTGCATCTCTGGCTGCCATGGTTGATTGGATGATGATGATGAACATGACTGATTTTGGAAACAATTCACATTTCTGGAATTATTGCATTGTTGTAGGGGTTGATAAATTGCACAATTGTCAACTAAGTATCCTTCTAATTTCTGATTAATTGAATTTCTGAGTTGTTTCAATTTAGAATTCAAGTCAGATGATCTATTTATTACTAGATTTACAGCTTGGGTGTGGTTTGCTTTGAGTTTAGCTGCTTCAAAATTTCTGGCATTTGTAACTGTGACTTGAAGGTCTACTGGATGTATTAGGTGTACATGTTGGAGGATACTACTGCACAGTCCTCTAATGAATTGATTCAGAATTTGTGAGGCTGTAAAATAATCAGTCTGTATGGCCTGAATTTGATGTAAATTTCTGTGGAAGTGTCCTAGGTAAGTGGTAACTGCTTCATTTTTTTTTTGTTTGATGATGGTGAAGGTATTTGCTAAGTGATTGATACTATTATTATTGCTGAAGTATTGTAGGAATGCAAGCTTGAATGCATGAAAATTCTGTGGTTTATTAGCTAAGCTTTAATACCATAAGTTGATGATATCTTGGAAAAAATAAGGGATGGCTTGCATGACTCTGGCATCGTCTTATCTGTTAGCTGTAATGGCTTTTTCCATGTCATTCAGCCATACCTGGGTGTCATCCTCTTCACTGGTGAATTTCTGAAGTTTAACTATTGGAGCATAAGCTATTGATACAATTGGTTGTTGGTGTGGTGGTTGAAGTTGTTGTTGTAACTGTAGAAGTGGCTGCAGTAGTTGTTAAGGTGGTTGAAATGGTTGTTAGAGCAGTTGCTAAAGTGGCTGCTGTTGAATTGGTTTAATAATCAGTTCAGTTGGTGGCTGATCAATGACAATTACTGGAGATAAGTTTTGCTGATTAATTATTTTGGGGTTTAGATTGTTCTGGGTTTAAATGTTTGGAGTTTCAAGTTTCTGATTTTCTAGGATCAGGTTTTGGTAAATAAATTCCTGATTCTCACTTTTTTTTTTTCCAATTCAATTATTTCCCATGAACTCATGGTTCCAAAATCTGGTTGAAGTAGTGGTGATCAAAATCTTGATGGCATTGGTGATTGCAATGTAAATTTTTCAAAATATTTGCTGTATGGTCCTAACAATTCTGTTCTTTTTTGTTTACTTTGAAATGGGAATTGTTCAAAAGTTGATGTTATGTTTGATGTGAATGCATCTATTGAAGAGATATTGATGACACTTCTGGATGTATAATAGTATGATAGATTGGTTGGTAATTCAACTCTGGTTTTTTTCCAAGTGGAGAGTTATATTTGTTTTGGTGTTACTGCTGGTGTTTGCAATCTTTCCTTGCCTTTGTCTGCATAGGTAATGGGGAATTGTTGTTGGGTGTACCTTTCAATGACTTGATTGATTTTCCTGATAATTGGTGCAAAACTGTAGTTTCTTGGTAAGCTGGTATGTTGAAACAACTCTGTATAAAAATTCTCTTTTGTAGATTCAATATTAACTGTTCTTCTTAAGCAGTCTGTGATTTTATTGTTAACATAAAAGTTAAAGGCTGATTCTGCTGAGAAATGGTTATTGTTTAATTCTAATTGTTGGCTGTACTGTTGAAACAAGAATTTGGTGAATCCTAAATGGTTTGCTCCTATGATTTCTGATTCTATTACTTTTGGATAATTGTTGTCGGTACTGGTTCTCTGTAGAATTATACCTCACAGAGAGCACCAAATATTACAGGTGAATATTTGGGGTCTCAAATCAAATAACAAACCTGTAACTTGGTGCTTGGTTGATATGTTGGTGTTGATCTGAAGGTATTGTTATCTAAAAGTTTTGGTTGAGTCCTTTGTATAATAAACAGAGATTCAATAGTTGTTTATCTGAAGCTTTTCAGAATTGCAATTCTGTCAATTTTTTTCTTCAGCTTGATGGCTGGCAATCCTCTAGTAAGTAATCCATATTCTTTACATATACTACCCATTTGCAGGGGTCTTTTACCAGGCAATTCTTGATGTCAATAATTCAGTGCTTAATCCATAATCAATTAGTAAACCCAAAGTAATAACAAAAAAAATAAAAAAAAATAAAAAAAAATAGAAAAAATAAGCCAAGACAATTTGTGTATTAGTATCCCGTCAATAGCCATGATCAAGAGCTATTGTTTCAGTAGTATTAAGTATCAATTGTTATCAACATGAAGTGCTGATAGTGGAGAGTGAATTTTGAAATATTGAATAATTATTTATTAATATTTGTGAAGTAGAAAATTGCTTAGATTAAATCTAAATAAAGAGATCTGTCTTTTTTACTTCTAATACTATTATTATATATACATAATTAAGATTCCTCAATTCCTCACACCAGGAATCCTGCAATTCTTATGAGAGAAATTCTGGAATTCTGGAATCCTGCAATTTCTTGTACAAGAATCCTGAAATTCCTGGAATCTTGCAATTCCTTTGAAAAGAATCCTGGAATTCCACATTTACTATGGCTACTTCTGATTGGCTAATTTTATATGCTAATATACTTCCTATATTCTATGAGTAACAATGAGGCCCAAAAGCTATCTAGAACAATACATCAAACTAAGTAATCTAAACTAAATGCTAATCATGTATTTTCTACACATGACCAGCCATTTAGACCAATCAAAAACACACTACACTGATGCTACAGAAGAAAACTTATCCAAAGATGACATCTTTTAAATAACAGAAAACAAAGTTGTACTACAAAAAACCAATCCAACTAATCACTCAGCAGTTTTAAAGGGATCAGTTTTAATATCAACAGACTTATGTTTCCAAAAAGACATCAAATTGGAAAACATTTTATTATTTACAATAAACAGAAGCTCTGAATCACCAGACATATTAATGTCTTCCATGTAGCATTCTTTTTTCAAAGAAACTATTTCTCTTCCCAACTTACTAACTATCTTATTAAAGAAACCCATATGCACTAAAACCTTATTGACTTTAAGGCCAAGTTTATTACTAGAAACCAAATTTTCATTAATAAAATGTTCAAATACTTTGACCAAAGAACCAATAGGCTTAATAATAGACTCCATCAGAGCAGAAAGCTTGGCCAAATCAGATTCTAGAGAGATCAACTGAGAAAACAATAAAGAATTGTCAACAGCCACAGAAAAAGGATCAGAAGCAACCAACAAAGGAAACTCAGAAAGCTTGGGAAGAGAAAAGGCCTTTGCATATGATACAAAATCCACAAAATGTGATTTAAACAACTTGGAAGCCTTGGAAGAGAAGAGTGGAGAAATCTCACAGTTCACAGCCAGATGGCCCACCTTTTGACATCTAAAATAACACTAATAACCAGAAGTTTTTCACCAAATATGGCATTTCCTTAATGTACCAGTTTTGGTAATTGCAAAATCTAAATCAGCTTAAGATCTAAACATAACCAGAGCAAACTGGGAATGATGACCAGAATCAGAAGACCAAGGAATAAAACATGTTTGACTATCAACTTGAGAGATTATATTACTAATTTCAAAGGCAGTACAGTGTTACTAAAAGTTTTTGGTCTTTTTTCTTGAATGCTGTTAATATTGATTTGCTGTGAATTCATGTTCTCAGGAAGTAGTTGGACCTCCAGTAACTGAATTTATCTTCAAATTATCTCCTATAATTTGAACTGCTGGGCTTATAAGTGGAATGGCCAATTCTATGTCAATTACTTTGTGTAGTTATGTTGTAGTAAATATCAACTTTTTCTCAGAAATTGCTCGTTTGGAAGCTCACTAAAAATGTGTAGTTACTTTGCTGTGAAAGTCAACTTTTCTACAGGAATCTTGTCTATAGACTACCCTAATAATTATAATAGGAAAAGAAAGGAAAAATAAAAAAAATGTGAAAAAAATAGAATTGTGTTAAGGAAAATGTTTTTTATTCAGACCTGAAGTCACTAACAGATTACTGAAATTGGTAGCTAATCAATTTCAAAACGTTAGTTTGTATTAAGAGAATTTCAAGTGTAATAATCAAAAAAATTGGTTTTTGAATATTTAATTTTTATTTTATTTTGTAAAAAGATGATTTGTTTCAATTAAGATATCTAAAGTAAGATACTATGATAAGATACTATGAGAAGATACATTTTTTTGAAGAGAGAAGCTCTTCTTTTATACAACTTGTTATAATACTAATCTTTGAACTTGCACTTTTTTCTTTGCTATAATTTGAGTGAACTAAAGATACATTTCAGCAAATTTACAAGTTATTTCACTGAACTATTGATTATTTCGGCCAATTTTTATTAATTTCGGCGAATTTTGACTATGTTAAATGGTTTAGAGTATTGTGTAATTTGATCATCTTAATTTTTATAGTACAAATCGGATTATTGATTGAGTAATGATATTTGATAATTTGATTAAATAATAAGTGATAATCAAAATAATAATACTATATGCTAATTAATAATAGGAATTATAAGGGTAATTTCATGCTAATTAATAGCTAAAATTCTACTGGTAACAACAACCAGAAGAAAGATTGACCAATTTGGCCTTAAATCTATTACAAAATAGAATAGTTTTATTTTAATTTACCAAAGAGAGGATTCTAACACTATTTTTGTTTACCAAAACTAACCAATAATTTAGAACAGACACAGCAGAGTCCAACTTCTCAAAATAAACCACCACATATTGCCAAATGCCAACAGGCTTTAGCACAACATGAGCAACCACACCAAAAACACTAAAAGCTGTTTTAATATTAATGGCAAACACACCCAAAAACATATCACATAATACAACAGCAATAAAAGAAGAGCCAGACTCAGAAACCACCAAAAACTTGGCAATTTTAAAAGTAACAAGGTAAACAGAGCTTGTAAGCTCAACCAAAAATACAGCATTTAAAGAGGTTTGAGAGACAAACTCCATACAGAAGAGTTTCACACCCAAAAAACCATACACAGACTGAAAAACAGTCTTAACATAAGCCAATTTGATCTTGAAAATAGTATCAAACACCAAAGTGGATGCCATCCACCCAGCAAATTTTTAACAACTAGTAATAGTTTCCTAAACACCACCAGAAGTAGCACCAGAAACTAGAGAAGAAGATGATTCAGTTTCTATTTGATCAGTCCAGTTTTCAAAAACAGGTGACCCAACAGAAAGAGATTGTTTTGCTTTCAAAACTGGTGATGATTTACCAGAAGACACTACATTTGGCAATACAGCCAATGGTTAATTTAGGCCCATCTTAGATGATATGCTAAATGATACTATAGAGATCTCATCTAAGATCTTATTGGAAACCACAAAAGAGTTTGGTGTAATAATAGCAGAGACAAGTGACTGCTTCCACTTTTTTGAACTTTTAGTTTTTTTGACTATTTTTTTGAAGAGGTGATGCTAGCAGCATCAGATGTTGAAGCAAAAAAAAGAAAAACCAGCTTGTTTACAGATCTATTATTAAAAACTTTTGGGCTCTTAGTAGGGGTGGAGGCAACACTAGAACTAATTCAAATGTGTCTTTTTGAAAGAACTTTAACTGGTGAAAAACCAGCCAAAGATGAAAAAGTTGCTTCAATAGCTACCAAAAACAGCTTTTCATGATTACTAGATAAAGAGAAGGCTTTTAAAACATTCTGCCAGGTTGCTTTTACAACAGAAAAAGCACCTCTGGTTGAAATTTTATTAGATATCTCAGGAAAAATATCAGGTGCAGTTTTTTTATTCTTTGCTTTGATTATGGTTATAAAATTAAGAAGATAAAGAGTTTTTAACAATTTTAAAAATATATTTTTCTATTTATATGGTTTGGAAATTATTAAAACTCAAGCTTTTCTTTAAGATTAAGAAACAGATTTATCTATTAAACAAAAGATTAAAATATTTAAAAACATATTCAATACTATTTTGTTACAATATTATTATATTTATTTAAAATACCAGAAAAACCAACTGTTTTCTTATTAAATAAATCTATTATTATATTCAACAATTTACCAAAACCAATAAAATACATAATATTATAAAAAGTATTATTAATAATATAATTTAATAAAAGATATTGATAATACTATTACAGATAATTATTTGGAGTGTTGGAACAAATAACAAATTTGTAACTTGGTATTTAATAGTTGGTAATATTGGTAATTTTTGAAGGTTTTGGAGTCTAAAAGTTTTGGTTGAGTTTTTTGTATAATAAACAGAGATTTAATTAATGATTTTTTCTGTGAATTTTTTTTTTTAGCATAATAACCAGTTTATTCTAACAGTTATATTCTTTTAGTAAGCTATTCTTAAATTTTTACTCTTATCCTGAGTTTTTTATTAGGCTATTCTTAACATCAAATACTCAATGCTTAATTTTTTTAATTAATTAATAAACAACAAAAAATAAAAATAAAAAATAAAAAATTAGTATTCTATTAATAACTGTAATCAAGAGCTATTAATCTAGTATGATTAAATATTGAATTTTATCAATATAAAATGTTAATATAGTGAAATAAATTAATATTTCTTTAATTAAGTGATAATATTATGGATTGAATAATAATAAATAATTTTATTAATATGAAAATAATTCCATTTTAAGTTTTAGAAAACTATTTTTTAAAAGAAAAAGTATTGTTGTTTTGAATTGAATTGAATTGAATTTTATTTATTCTATTGAATTTTTTTGAAATTACGTTTTCTGCTTTTAACATTCTTACTATATATACATATTTCATATTATACAAGATTTTTTAAAATTCTGTAATTTTTTGAAAAGAATTCTGAAATTCTGGAATCTTGTAATTTTTTAAGAGAAATCCTACAATTTTTTTTTATTATGCCTATTTCTAATTGGCTATTTTACTTATTATTATAATTTCTATTTTCTATAAATAACAACACCATATTTTAAGTATTATTATGAAATGGTTTTCTTGGTTATTTTAATAACTAATATTTCATTTTAATTACAATTAGTTTTTTATAAGTTCTTCAATTCTATTTGTGTAATAATATTACTGTTATACTAAAAACTTTCTCTTAATATTATAATATAAGTTATTTCTCAATTTTTAATTATTGTGTATGTGTTTATGTATTCTTTTCCAAAGACTAAATTGAAATTTACCCATTGTTTAGGGTTTTTTTTAAGACTATTTTTGCAATTGTCTAATGTGTTTTTTTAATCTAGAAACATAAAATATTAATAGTCTTTAACATTTTTTCTAATTCTTATAATAAAGTTTTTATTAATTAATAACAATATAAATAATCTTGATCAGAAATTATTTTTCTAAGAAATTTAGCTAATAAATAATAGTTTTATTCAATAAATAATACAAATAAATTTCTTAATACTTTGAGTTATAATAATTTAATTTTTAATATTTTTTTTATTTCTTTTTGATTTAAAAGTAAAGACTAAAAAATAATTAAAATAGAACTGTTAAATAAATTGTTTGATAACTTGTTGTTTTTTTTAATATTAAAACTACTATATATATATATGTTTGTAGTTTTACAAAAAAACACATTGTAAAACTTTTTTTTGATATCTTAACTTGATGTTTGCTACTATTATCAGTTGGTATAATTATTATTGTAAATTAGTATTTGTTACTATTATGAAATAGTACTTATTACTATATTAATTATTACTTTTCTAAGATTATTATTGTGTTATATTATGATTAGATAATTTATATTATTTTATGATTCTTTTGCTAAATTTTTAAATTATAACAGTATTTTATTTAATATTTTATAATTTTTTGTCCACTCTTTATAATAATATCTATTCTAGATTTGGCCAATTCAAATTTCAACACCAATTTTTTTTAACTATCAAATAGTTTAATAATATTTTATAAAAAAAATGCTTTAAAACATTTTAAATAGTATGACTTTTATTTATCTCAAACTTTTTTATTCTATTGTTAATAGCAAACTTAATACTATTTCTTTAGTATGTTAAAATTTTGTTATTTTAAAAGCTTAATATGACTTCTTAATTCTTAATAAAACAGACTAAACAACATTAAAATAAGTATTTAAATTAATAAATACTTTTATGTTAGAGATATTATTAGTATTAAATAAAAGCCAAAGTTTTAAATATATTATTTAGGGCCAAATAAAATGTTTTGATTAATTTAAAAACCAAAATTTCCAATTTATAAAAACAAAATAAAGATTTTGTAAAAATAATATTATAATTCTTAAATTAAGACTTAAAAAATATTTTATTTACTAAAAGACAAACTACTTTATAAACAATATTTTACATCTTATTCATGTTTGAAAATTTTTTTACAGCAGCAAAATTATTAACAAATATGGCAACAATATGAAACATTAAAATTCTGAAAAATTTTTATTTAATATTATTAACATTTTTTATATTGAATTTTTAATGATTATTATTGGCTTACATATAAATAGTTCTTAAAACCAGATTCAAAAAACTTTTAAAGCCAATAATAATATAAACAGCATTGTGATTAATATTAAAAAATTTATTTATATATGTGATTTTTTTGTTAATTAATGTATTTATTAAGTCTGTTGGTTTTTTGGTTGCTTTGATGTCTCGTCTTCTTGATGATAATGCTGTTAAGACTGTTCAGGTTGAGAAAAATATTATTTCCATAAAGAATGCTGGTAACAATTTTGCTAACTTCATAGTTGAAGTTTCTAAGGACATTGCTTGTCTTAGATCTGAGGTTGACTTTGGTGGTATGAATTATGATAGTATACTGGCTGCTAAGCCTTCCTTTTTAAGTGAGGACACTATTAAGCATGTTATTGCTTTGTGGCGAATGTCTGGTGCTGAGACCAAGAGCAATATTGAGTATACTAGATTGTTTCTTAGTGAGTTTATTTTTGACTCTAGGAATCTGAATGGTATTATTGAGAAAATTCATGGGTTGAAGTTATTCTCACCTACTTTTAATTCAGTGTAGTGAATCCTTGATTGGGCCAAGTGTCTAATTATGTGTAGAAAATGCATGATTTATGTCTATAATATAATTCCTTCTGTGGTATCATAGTTTAGGTAGTATTTGGGTCTTACTCGTTAAATAATAATAATAATAATAATAATAATAAATAATGTATTCACCAAGTTAAACAAAATAAAAATGAAGTCAATAGTTTTTTTAATATTTTTAGAGTTTTTTTAAATAAAAAACTTAACAAATAAACTACTAAATAAGAAATTAATTAAACTTAAATTTACACATCTTTTAAAGTTGGCATTATAATTAATATTATCTTTATTAAAATTATCTTTTAAAATAATAAAAATACTTTTATTGGATATATAAGTTATAAAAAAATTAACAATAATTGCTTAATTCAAACATTTTTCCAAAGATGTGCTTATATATAATTTTAATACAAAAATTAATTATTTGTTTTTAAAAAATAAACAAATCATTAAAAACCTGCTAAAATTTTTTAAATTTTTAAACTATGCTTAACTAAATATTTATTCACAATTAAAGCAACACTAATATTTAAATACTTAGAATTTAAACCAGAAATAAATACTTTTATATTCAAAAACTTATTTGTAATTCAAAATTTAATATTAAAACAAAACTTAGTTTTAGTAATAATTAAAATATAACTTATTATGCTATTTAATAATGTTATTTTGCTTAACAAGAACATTTATTTTTTTAATATTACTCATAGCTATTTTTAAGTTAAACTACTTATTAAAAATGAAAAAAAAATACATATTTTTATCTAAACTAAAAAACTTCAATTTTTCTATAATTAATTTAATTTAATTTTTTAAAACCACTATATTAGTTTTCAGATCACTAATTTTAGCAGTCAAAACTTTGGATCTACTAAAAAACATTAGAATTAATACTTAAAACAAAGAAAATAGACAACAACTTATTAATAATCATATTTAATACTAAATTAACAACCAAACTAGACATTTTTAAAATGCAATTTAATAATAGCAAAAAAAAAGCCATTTAATTTATAAAAAAATTTTGTAATGCAATTAAACAAAAACTTTAAGAAATACTTAAAAATATTCAATTAAAAAGCCAAAGTTAAATAACAAAAACTTTTTTGAAATTACTAATTAATATATTTACCAAAAAACATCAACAAATAACTTAAAAAGAAATTATTTTAAACTAATACTTATTATAGAAATCCAAGTTATATTATTAAAAGATATTAAACAAAACATCGGAGCTTGTTTCTTTGTATAGATTAAAACAAGACATTTTTTGTTAAAATTAAAGAATTTTTTCTTTAAGTTTTGACTAAAAAATTTTAAACTTGGCTTATAAATATTGAAAATATGATCAATTTTTCCATATTTAGCACAAATTAAACTAAAAAGTCCAATCCAAAACAAGTCTATATCTTTAAAAACCAGAGTCAAGAAAATGATAGTATTTTTATTTATAATAAAGTCAAAATATACAACAATATAATGTTGTTACCAGTAGAATTTTAGCTATTAATTAGCATGAAATTACCTTCATAATTCTTATTATTAATTAGCATATATTATTATTATCTCGAATATCACTTATTATTTAATCAAATTATTAAATATTATTACTCAATCAATAATCCAATTTGTATTATAGAAATTAAGATGATCAAATTACACAATACTCTGAACCATTTAACATAGTCAAAATTGGCCGAAATTAATAAAAATTAGCCGAAATAATCAATAGTTCAGTAAAATAACTTGTAGTTTGCCGAAATGTATCTTTAGTTCACCAAAATTGTAGCAAAGAGAAAAGTGCAAGTTCAAAGACTAGTACTACAACAAGTTGTATAAAAGAAGAGCTTCTCTCTTTAAAAAAATGTATCTTCCCATAATATCTTATCATAGTATCTTACTTAGATATCTTAATTAGAACAAATTATCTTTTTACATTTCAAATAAAAATTAAATATTCGAAAACCAAATCCTTAAATCATTACACTTGAAATTCCCTCAAAACGACTAACATTTTGAAATTGACTAGCTACCAATCTCAGTAATCTGTTAGTAACTCCAGGCCTGGATAGAAAACGTTTCCTTTGACACAATTCTATTTCTTTTACATTTTTTTTATTTTTTTTTTATTTTTCTATTACAATCATTAGGGTAGCCTACAGATGAGATTTCTGTAAAAGAGTTGACTTTTACAGCAAAGTAACTACACATTTTTAGTGAGCTTTCAGACAAGCAATTCCTGGAAAAGAGTTGATATTTACTACAATATAACTACATAAAAGTAACTGGCATGGAATTGGCCATTTCACTTATAAGCCCAGCAGTTCAAATTATAAGAGATAATTTGAAAATAAATTCAGTTACTGGAGGTTCAACTACTTCCTAAAAATGTAAATTCACAGCAAATTAACATTAACAACATTTAAGAAAAGAGACTAAAAACCTCTGGTAACAATGTGTTTATATATATAAGATTTAATTATAAGTAATAATACATGTTTTTCTACCATATAATAAAACTAAATCAGAAATATTATAAACAAATATGTTTATTAGCAGCATATATAAAAAAGCATAATAATGATTTTTATTATTCTATAATTGTTTATTAATATTGGCTTTTGCTATATATACCAAGTTTTTGTCTAAAAAAATTAATTATTTAAAAAACACCAAATTAATAGCTTTAAAACTTTTAAACTTAACAAATGTTTTTTGTCAAAAGCCAATTAACTGTATTTTAATAGAAACAATTTTGCCAAATTTAAATAGTATTGCATTAAGCATTAATTTAAAAGGATTTATTGGATTTTTTTAAAATATAATTTTTTGATTTGATTTAGTATTAATTTTTTTTAGATTATTATTAACAAAAATTTTTTTACTTATAACCAGCCACTTAACAGCTTCCAGACTAGTTTTGAACATAAATAATGCTTTAATGATATTTTAAAATTTTGAAAAAGCTGTTACTTCTTTAAAACTATCAATTTAATAAAAAAGTTTTTTAAAAACTTTCACTTTTTTGTTTAAAGACTTGCCAAAAACTGCAATAAAACCAACATCCAAAGCAAATAACTTAACTGGTATAAAACTTTTGCTTTTTTTGGTATTTGTAATTATGTATATATTAATACTAATAAATATAAGTAATAGTAAATCAAAAGATTTATTATTACTTAGCATATTAAACAATAGTTTTTTAAAGAATACAATCAAGTTATAAGTTTTGATACAATATTATCAAAGATTTTCATAGTTTTTTAATGCAAAAATTAAAACACATATTATAAAAATTATTATTAAAATTATGTAAAAAAAAGTCTATATTATTACATTTAATCAACAAAATTAATTAATAAATAAAAAATAAAAAATTAGCAATTAGTTTAATGATAACAAAAAAATATGGTATAATCTAATTATTTTACTAAATTGAATATAAAAAATCTTAACAAAGTAAAAAACACCAATGAAAATTAAGAATTAATGTATATAATCTGATAATAATAGACTTTATTATACTTCAAAATTTTTATACATTTTTATTTGTGTAGTCTAATATTTTAAATCTGTAATTACTATTTAGAAATAGTTACTAAAAATAATAATTAATTAATTTATATCTGATTGTATTAATCATAATCACAATTAATATGTTTTTTTGTTAATAACTACAAGTGTTTTTAAACATAATTTTATCTATATGTTCATCATTATTGCTTGAATTATTTAAGTCAATATAACTTGTTTTTTTTATTATTTTGTTTTTTAAATTTTTTAAATTAGATGCCTTATTAATGCTTTTTTTTTTACTTTTAACTTTACTGTTCTAAGAATATTATTTAATTATGTTACTACTTTTTAGCATATTTATAATTAAAGGCCTAATTAAAAAGTTTACAATATTAAACTTAGCAGTAAGTTTTTTAGATTATTTAATAAAGTTTTTTAAATTATATATGTAAATATTATAATTTTTTTTTAATTAAAACAGTTTTTTACACTATTTTTTTTAGTATTTATAATCTTAATTAAACTGCCAGCCAATTTTATGATCATAAATAGACTTATATTAAAAAAAATAATTTTAAAAAAAAATAAGAAAAAAAAATAGATAAAAACAATATTATTATTTTTTAAGTTTTGTGTTTTTTTTTGTTTTTTTATTAGATATTTAATAAATATGGCCTAATTACTATTTAAAAATTAAAAACAAACCAAACATTCTAGTGTTAAATATGGTTTATGTGTTTTCTATATATAATCAGCTACTTAAGCCAGTTCAGACTATACTATATTAATACAATAAAAAAAAACTTATTCAAAAAAAACATCTTTTAAATAATTTTAAACAATATAATACTATTATTAACCAATTTAACTAGCCAATTGGCTGTTTTTAAAGCATTAATCTTGATACTAATAAATTTATGTTCTTATAATAACATTAAGTTAAAAAACATATTATTATTAATTATAAATAAACTTACATAAAGGCCAGATATATTAATGTTTTTATAATTACACTCAGTTTTTAAAGCAACTATTTCTTATTTCAACTTATTGACTGCTTTGCTAAAGATATCCATATGTTTTAAAATCTTATTAACTCTAAGACCAAGTATACTACTTAAAACCAAATTACTATTAATAAATTGTTTAAATACAGTAACCAAAAATCTAATTAATTTAACAATAAACTTAATTAGAGCAAAAAACTTGGCCAAATTAGACTTTAAAGAGGCCAACTAAGAAGAAATCACAGAAATTTTAATTATTAAATTAGCAAAAAAAGCAAAACCAATTGGAAAACTAAAAATTGAAAGAAACAAAGAAATAACAGCCTTAATATAAAACTTAATATTAATAAAATAAGGCACAAAAACCCTAAAGTTTTGAAAAAAAGAAATAAAAACACTTTGCAATCAACAGCCAAATAATTCAAACTTTGGCACTTAAAATAGTATTGGCATTCAGAAATTTTCTACCAGATACAATATTTTTTCAAAATATTAGTTTTAATAATAGCAGTATTTAAATTATTCTATAAGCCAAATATAACAAAACAAACCAAAAACAATAACCAAAATTAGATAAGTAAAGAATAAAACAAGTTTGATTACCAATTTAAAAAATTATATTACTAATTTTATAGACAATACAGCCAAAAGAAAAGTTAACCAACTTGACTTTAAACTTATTATAAAACAGAATATTCTTATTTTAATTCACAAAAAAGAGAATTTTAATATTATATTTACTTAACAAAACTGATTAATAATTTAAAACAGATGTAACAGCATTTAAAATTTTGAAATAAACAATCACATATTATTAAACACTAGTTAACTTTAGCACAATATAGAAAACTTTACCAAATATATTAAAAACTATCTGAATATTGATGACAAATATATTCAAAAATATATTACATAATACAATAGTAACAGAAAAAGAACCAGACTTAGAAACTATTAAAAATTTGATAATTTTAAGAGTAGTTAGATAAACAAAACTTATAAGCTCAAAAAAAACAGCTTCCAAAGACTCTTAAAAAACAAACTCTATATAAAAAAGTTTTATATTATTTTTTAATACTAATTTTACACCCAAAAACCATGTACAAATTGGAAAACAGTCTTAATATAAGCCAATTTAATCTTAAAAATTATACTAGACACCAAAGTAAAGACTATTTACTTAGCAAACTTTTAATAATTAGTAATAATTTTTAAAGTGTTATCAACAATAGTATTAGAAACCAGAAAAGATAATGATAAATTAGTTTTTATTTGGTTAGCCCAGTTCTCAAAAACAAATAACTCAACAAAAAACTATTGCTTTGCTTTTAAAACCAGCAAAAATTTGCCAAAAGATACCATATTTGGTAATACAACCAATAATTGATTTTGGTCTATCTTAAACAATATGCTGAATGATATAATAAAAATTTTATTTAAAATCTTATTTGGAATCACAAAAAAGTTCAATATAATAATAGTAAAAGTAAGTAATTATTTCTACTTTTTAGAATCCTTAGTCTTTTTGGCTATTTTCAAAAAAGTGGTATTAGTAGTACCAAATATAATAACAATGATTAGAAAAACCAGTTTATTAACTGGTTTACTATTAAAAACTTTTAAACTTTTGGTAGAGATAAAAACAACACTAAAACTAACTTAGATGTGTTTTTTTAAGAGAATTTTAACTGATAAAGAACCAACTAAAAATAAAAAAATGCTTTAATAATTATTTAAGAAAAAAGCTTTTAAAATATTTTGTCTAGCTGTTTTTACAACAGAAAAAACTTTTCTGGTTAAAACTTTATTAGATATTTTAGAAAAAATATTAGATACAGCTTTTTTACTTTTTGCTTTAATCATAATTATAAAATTAAAAAGACAAAAAGTTTTTTTTAATAATTATTTGTTTTGGTATTTTTATTGTTTTTTTTTTTTTTTATCTTTTAACAAGTGAAATCCAAACACTACCTAAAACTATATATCATTCAAATAATCTAAACTAGGTACGAATCATGCTTTTTCTATATGTGACCAGCCATTCAGACTAGTTAGAACAATACTATGCATTTATATCAACAGAAACCATGTCACTAATATCCACAAAAAACAAACAAGGCTTGTGAAACCCAAAACTAATGCTGAGTGCATTAGCAACACCCAACAACCTAATCACACCAGCTGAAAGCTGGAAAGCAAAACCAGAAATAGAGACAGGGACAGAGCCATCACGTGGAATCAGCTTATTCTTTTTCATAATAGCCTGGTGTCTTATACAGACCAGTCAGATATCATCATAGAATGCAAAGCAAAACTTGTAAACAAAGTCCACAATATTAAAAACTGCCACCTCAGGATTCTTGTAAACAAAAATAGACTCACAATACACATCATTGAAAACAAAGCTCTTATACAGAGCCAATTTTTATTGTAAACAAAAAATCAACTATATTACTTTAAACTAAATTAAAATAATTTTATTATTATTTTTTATTTTAACTTAATTTTATTAATAATATTATAAAAATTAATAATATTATAAAAACTAAGAATTTATTAACAAAAAAAATCATCTTTTTAAATAAAAAAAACTATATATTATTTAATAATTATTTATTTTAAAATTAAAAAATTTGTTTAAATTATATATTGTTACAGATTGGAATAATAAACTAACAAATAGCAAGAGAAAACAAGATTGTAGGATAATGGAATTAATCAAAGAGAATTTAACTTCAAGAAACAAATTAAATAAATATGAATTTAATATACAAGATCAGTCTTATAAAATATTTTAATTGTTATTCTTTTCAAAAAATAATCAAAGAATCTAAAAATAGAAAAATAGTTTATATTATTAACAAATAATAACACACTAATATAATTCTATGTCTTACATTAATGTTTTTAAAATTTAATATCAAATATTAGATATATTTTTCAGTTATGTTTTATTCAATAATTTTTAAATACTATAATTATATAAGTCAAAAAAAAGTAAGTAAATGCCAATAAGTAATTTTTTATTCCAAGATGTTTAAATACTTATAAGTAAGAAAAAAAAAATAAGCAATAAAAAAAAATTGAGATAAAAGTTGTTATTTTATTTATTTTTAATTAATTGTTACATTTATTGCTATATATTTTTATATATCTAAGAGACTTATTACTTATATAGCTATTAAAAGTAGTTAATAATTAAGTCAATAATTAGGTTAACAGTCAAGTTATTAATCAAATCAATAATTATTATTTAAAAATAAAATGGCTAATTATATGATATTAGTAATTAATATATGTAATAACTAATAAAAATTATGAGTTTTAATCATAACAATATTATGTTTAAATTAAACAAATTATTAAAAAAAAACTCTTTTTTTTTCTTTTAAATTTTATAATTACAATTAAAACAAAAAGTAAAAAAGTTTTAATCTTTATTTTCTTTATAATAATTAATAAAATTTAATAAAAGAGAGTTTTTTTGTTATTAAAACAGTTAAACAAAATATTTTAATAATATAATTTTTAAATATTAATAATAAAAAACTATTTTTAATAGTTTTTAAACTATTTTTTTTATTTTTGGTTGGTAATTTTTTTTAGTTAAAATTTTTTTAAGAAATACACTAAGATTAATTTTAATATTGTTTTTATTTTTTTTTAAAACTCTAGTTTTTAATAATAAATTAGTTAATAAGTTAATTTTTTTGTTTTTATTATTACTATTATTATTATTTTGCAAATAACAAAAAAGATTAAAGACTTTAAAAACAGCAATAATTACTTGTTTTTGCTATTATTATATTAAACTTTTTTGTAATTTGGATAAAATCTTAAATAAATTATTTTAATAATATTTAGCTCTCTTTTTAATATAAATAACAATAAAAATAATATTTTTTTTAAAATAAACCAAGATTAACTACTGATTGTATTACCAAATATAATGTTTTTTGGCAAATTATTATTAATTTTAAAAACAAAAAAAACATATTTTTAGATATATTTTTATTTAATTAATTCATAAAGTAATTTAATATTAAGAATTAAATTAATTAAATAAAAATAAAATTAATATTTTTTTTTTGTTTTTTAATATTGTTTATAGAAAACAATTTTTAATTATAAAAATTTTTTTAAATAGATAATATTTACTTTGCTATTTAATATTATTTTTAAAATCAAATTAATTATAATTAAATTTTTGTTTTATTTGTTGTTTAATTTTATTAAACTTAAATCAATTTTAAAAAATAAAAAGTTGTTTTATATAAATTTTGCTTTTAAAACTTTTTTAATTGCTATTATTATAGTTTTTATTAATAATTTTTTTTAATTATACTTAAAATTAAAAAGTTTTTTATAGTGGTTTTGGCTTTTTTTTATATTTGTTGTATTTTATAATATTTTTTTAATATATTTGTTGATAATATTAAAAATACTTTTGGTGTTTTTGGTATTATTATTTTAATTAAGTTAAAATTTGTTAACTTATAATAATATTTTAAAATAATTTTTTTGTTATTATTGTTCTTATTAACTGATTTGCATTAATTAAAAAAACAGTATCAAAATTTTTTTTTTGCTTAATTAAAAAAAATTATTATTTTAAAAAACATGTTTAAGACTAAATTAATCAATTTTTTTTTGGTTGTATTATTTTTAAAATCAGTAATTTGATTTTTTAAGTTAATAATTATATGTGTTTTATTTTTTGCTCTTTTAATTTTTATTATTATTAATGTTTTGCTATTATAAATTTTAAAAACTAACATTTTATATAAGTGTTATATTTAATAAAAAAATTTTAAATTTTAATATTACTATAAATATTAGAATTTAAATTATTTGTTTTTGGATTGTAAAATATTTTTAAGTTTTTTTTCAAGTTTATTAATGGTTTTAAGATTTTTAATTTAATTTTTATTAATACAAAATCTTATATTAAAGCTTTGTCTTTTTGGTTTTTTTGTGATTATATCTTTGGTTATTTTTGTTATTAATTTTATAATTAAATTTAAGTTAAATTTTTTAGAATTTTAGAATTTAAATTTGGTTGTTTTAATTTAATTTGTTATTAAGTTATGTTTTTATTATATGTGGTTAGTCACTTAAATCAGACAAAACAACACTAAATATTTATACTTATATATGTGTTTTTAACCAAAAAAAAGGTCATAATTTGCATCTACCAAAACTAACTGCAAAAAATTTCACTATACTAAGCAATTAAACTACTTTATTTGATAATATAAACATTATACTACAAAACAAATTTAAAACTAAACTACTATCTCTAACCAATCCAGTTTTCTCTATATTTACTTTATGTTTAGATTTTACAAGTCATATCTTATTACAATACAATTCTATCAAATGTTTTAAATATTTAACAAAAATAGAAATAACTTTTACTTTCTTATTAAAAATTGTAACAGTTTTAATATACCAGTTTCTTAACACAAATTTTTTGCAAATTGCTATATATAGATTTATATTTAAAGAATATTAAGAAAGTATTATTACTAAAGATTTTTGGTTTTTTTTTGAATGCTGTAAATGCTTATTTGCTGTGAATTTATGTTTATTAAAAGTTATTAAACCTCTAATAACTAAATTTATCTTTAAATTATCTCCTATAATTTAAACTGTTGGGCTTATAAAGGAAATGGCTAATTCTATGCCAGTTGCTTTGTATAGTTATGTTGTAGTAAACATTAACTCTTTTTTAGAAATTGTTTATTTAAAAACTTACTAAAATATATAGTTATTTTGCTGTAAAAGTCAACTCTTCTACAAAAATTTTGTCTGTAGGCTATTCTAATAATTATAATAAAAAAAATAAAAAAAATAAAAAAAATGTAAAAGAAATAAAATTTTGGCAAAGAAATTGTTTTCTGTTCAGACTTAGAATTATTAACAAATTACTGAAATTAGTAGCTAATTAATTTCAAAATATTAATTGGGTTTTGAAAAATTTCAAGTGTAAATAATTAAAAAATTTGGTTTTTAAGTATTTAATGTTTTTTATTACTTTTTTTTATAAAGCTAATTAATTCAAATTTTAAGATGATTCTGAATAAAATATATTTTCTCGAAAAAAAAAGCTTTTTTTTTATACAATTTGTTGTAATACTAGTTTATAAACTTGAATTAAAGATACATTTTGACAAACTACAAGTTATTTTAATAGATTATTAATTATTTTAGTAAATTTTTATAAATTTTAGCAAATTCTTAAATATTATATAATTCGAAGTATTGTGTAATTTAATTATCCTAATTTTTATTGTATAAATCGGGTTATTTAAATAGTAATATTTAATAATTTAATTAAATAATAAGTAATAATTTGAAATAATATTAATATATGCTAATTAATAATAGAAATTATAAAGATAATTTTATACTAGTTAATAGCTAAAATTCTACTGGTAACAGTATTTACAAAACAGTAAAAAAAATAAGTAGTAAGTACTTATTAATAATACCTACTTTACAGAAGTTTTTTCCAAAATTTCTTTTTAAATACTATTATCTCCAACACAAGTAAAAACATAATCAGACAACTTTATTTTATTATATAGCAAACACAGCATATTAGAATATATCTTGTTATATAATTTTTTTCTAACTGCTACTAATAGCTGTTTGTATACAGTCTTATCAAGTATGTGTACTGATTTGCAGATTTTTTACTAATAAACTCAGAAAGCATATGTAAGTTAAAATATTAGATCTTCATGATAGCCAGCCAATTTACTTTTCTAATTAATACACTCAGAATTATGTTAAAATCAGACTGGTCTTTTATTGAATATAACAAATGAATCTATATAAATTATGAATAAAATAATAAGTATTATTAGATACAACTATCTTTTTAGTTATTATAAACTGTTCTTAAACTCCAGTTAGTAAAGAAAAAAAAAAGTGAATAATCTTATCTACTATTGTATCAGTCCTAATATTGCTTAGAATATTTGAATAACCTTTAATCTTCATTTATTTAATAGAAAATTTTTTATTTTTAATTAGATTAGCAATATGTTTCCTTTTTATTTAACACTAATTATAAAAATTTGATACAATAAACAAAACTTCAAAAATATATGCATTAATAGCAAACTGGCTATGCAAATACAAAACCACAACACAAAAAAACAGAATGCATTTCAAGAACAGTATAAGTCTGTAATTTAGCCATTATAAAGAATAAAAACTTATATACTTTAATATTAATACTTGTATTTACAACCAAGTTATTATTTTAATAAATACTTTTTTTGCTTTGTATAAAAAACTAAAAATTAAAGTTATTTTTATTTAAAATAAGATATTTTGTTTTTAATAAAACTTTAAATAAGATTTTTACAAATATAATTTAGATTAAAAATAAATATAGTTTGAAAATTAATATAGAGAATTTTTTTTTTATTTACTTAACAAGTGAAATCCAAACACAACCTAGTGCTATACATCAAAGAAATAATCTAAACTAGACATAAATCATGCACTTTCTACACATAACCAGCCACTTGGGCCAATTAAAACAATATTATGCAGCTATGTAAACAGAAACCTGACCACCTATACCTGAAAAAAACAAACAAGATTTGTAAAAGCCAAACCGAATACCAAAAGCTTCAGTGACATCAAGCAATTTGACAACTTCAATAGAAAACCTCAAAGCCAGACCAAAAACTAAGATGAGATTCAAACTGTCAAATGGAATCAACCCATTTTTTTCCATATAAGCTCGATGTTTAGCATGAACTAACCAAACATCTTCTCTGAAAGCCAGACCAAGAAAGCATACAAATTTGACAATCTCCAAACCAGCAACTTTGAGATCATGGAAGATGGAAACAGCCTCGTGAAACCACCCATTAAAAACAAAACTTTTACAAAGAACTGTGAATACAGAGGGATCAGACATACAGGATGACAGCAGCTGCAATACACCTGAAGAAAAATGAGAGAAACCAAAGACCACCTTTCAGGAATCTACACAAGATTCTAACAACCAACATTGAACAAATTCATTGATTCTACAAAAAAACACATAATCCAATACCTCAACGTTACCACAATATAAGTACAACACACTAGGATAAAGTCTATTATAAAGGCATTTCTATATAGCAACAGACAGTTAATGATGCAAAACTTTCATAAAATAGGTGCATGTATTAGCTAAAAGTCTACTGGTAAAACTGGTGGCCATATGCAAGTCAGAATGCCACACCAAAGACAAATGAAGCCAATTAATCTCAGAAATCAAACTTTCTGCCAAAAACTTAGAGCCAGAACCAACTTTCCAGTGAGCATAACAAACTGAACAATAAATATCATGGACAAAATATCTGGAATTTCCAGAAACAACATTACCATTAGCCATTACAAAGTGTTTACTTAAGCGGGAAGAAAGATACCAACCAGAAAGAGAAGCAGCACCAGCAATCACATCAACATGCTCATTTTTCAAAATACCAGAGTGATTCCTTACCTTATGCCAGCTAACCCCTAAATCCTTACTGTGAATAACATTGACAATATGATAACATTTAATCCAACACAAATTATGAAAGCCAGGACATATCAGACCCAATTTCAATTTACAAGCATCCAAAGCAGATTGACTATCTGAAAACAATTGAACAGAGCTTGATGGAGGAACACACTCCAGGGCCAGTGCGATGGCTTGTAACTCTGCCAAAGTAGATGACATTAAGCCTGACATACCAATGCCTAAACCCAAATTAACATCCTCAAAAAAAATGGCAGCTCCAATTCTACAGCTAGCTGTGTCCAAATTACTAAGGAACTCATCTGTATATACTGACAAACTGCTGGTACCAGCCTGTAAGAAATGATTACAAACAGACACAAAATCACTAGATTCAAGAATGTTTAAAGGACTAATATCACCCAAAACTGGAAGATGGGTGAAAAAAAAACCCACACCACAATATAGAAAATTGTAATAATTTTTTAACAATAATATTTATGCTTAATTAATTATTTTATAAAAGTATTAATCAATTAATATTAAGTTAAATATATAAAACTATTAAATAAATAAGTAATATTATTATTAACAATTATATATTAATTAAATTATATATAAGATGTTTTTTTAAAATAAATTTTTTTTTATAGATTTAATATAAATTAATTTAAAATAAATTTATATTTAATTACAATTATATATATATTCAAAAAAATATTAAAAAAATTATAAATTATTTAATATAACTTTTTATTTTTATAATTATATTTAAACAAAAAATAAAATAGCTATAATTTTATTTTTAATATTTTTTCACTAATTTTAATATTTAAAAAGTTTTTTTTAAAATAAAAATAATTAGATAATATTGTTTTAAAATATTATTTTTTAAGTAATATAAAGCAATTTTTAACTGTTATTAAAATACTATTTTTGATTTAAAAAAAATTTTTTTATTTAAGTTATTTTTAAAATTTTTAATAAAAAACTAATAACAAAACTGTTTTTTTATAGCTTTTTTATATTTACTTAAATAATTAAAAAAATAAAAAAAATAAAAAAACCATATTTTTTTATTTTCAATCTAAAACAATTAATTATTTTAAAATATTATTTTAATTTTAAAGCTTATTTTTCTAATATTTATATTAATTTTGTTATAATTATATTAATATAATATTTATTTTAAATTTAATTATAAATTATGATTTTTTTTATTTAATTAATATTAATAATAATATATTTACCAAAACTGGCTTTAATTAATATATAATTAAATTGTTTAATATATTAAATTTAATTTTAATTAATTTTAAAAGCAAAACAATTATATTTTTACATATAACTTTAATTAATTAACTTATTAAGTTATTTAAACTTAAAAATTAAGTTGAAACACAAAAAAACTTTTTTTTATTTTATATTTCAAAATTTTTAAAGAATTAATTTTTAAAAAAGAAGTTTTTGTTTTGTTTTTTAATATAATATATTTTAATATTTTTTAAGTTAATAATCTTTTTGTAATAAATTTAAAAGTTGTTTTAAGTAATAGTATATCTAAAAAAAATACTATTATGAATAAATTTTTGGCTAATATAATAGTTTTATAACTTAGTATTTTGGTTGATAGTAATGTATTTTAAAAAGTTTTTGGATAAAATTTTTTTGTATAATGAACAAATTTAATAGATAATAATTGATAATTAATTTGAAATTTTTTTGACATAATAATTGGTTTATTTTAATATTTACATCTTTTTGATAAGCAATTTTAGTTTTTTAATTATGTTTATGCTTTTTTTTGGCATTTTTTATTAAATATTATAATTTTAACATTTTTTTTATACTTAATTAGTAAACTCAATTAAAATAATAATAACTAAATAATAAAACAATAATTAATATTTTGTCAATAGCTATAATTAAAAACTTTTGTTTTAGTATTATTAAATAATCATAATAGATACTATTATAGATAAACTTGATAAGATATAATTGTAATATTTAATGTTTATAATTTAATATTAGAAGCAGAATAATTTTTAAATGAATTGGTTTTAGTAATAAAGTAGATTATTAATTTTTAAAGATTTTTTTGTTTAAAATTTTATCTGTTAAGTTTTTTTGTTATAAGACACAAAAATAATGTTTTTTTAATTGTGTTGTTATAGTTGTGTTTTTTTTTAAGCTAGTCAAGCACAATTATTAAAATTTGATTTTGTTTTTTTTTGTTTTTTTGGTAAGCTAACAAGATAAAATTAATATTTAAATCTAAGAAAAACTTTTTTTTTTACCAAATTATCACAAAGTTTAATTTTAAAACAGTCAATTCTCAATGTTGTTACTTTACAAAAAAAATAAAAAATAAAATAAAAAAAATAAATAAAAAATTAGTATTTTATTAATTATTATAATCAAAAATAATTGGTTTAAGTTGTTAAAATTTCAAAAACATTTATGCTAATTATATCTGATTTAGAACAAAGATAAGCAAAAACAATTAATTAAATCTTAATAATTAAAGCATTAAAATTATAGACTTGTAAATTAAACAATAATATTTTATTTGGTAAATTTAGAATATGAAAAATAAAAAATAAAAAAAGATTTTTAAGACTAAAAGTAAAGTAAAAATATTAATTTGATTCTTATATAATCTGTTTTTTTTATTTGTTAAATTATATTTTTATACATATTTTTTAGTTTTATAAAATTGCTTTTAATTGTTTATTATTATTAACTATTGTTTACTATTTTAGCTATTGTTTTGTTTTTTTATATTATAATTAATTATTTTATGTTATTACTAGTTATTCTATACTATTTTATATTATTATGTATTATTTTATGCTATTTTGCATTATTTTATATTATTGTATATTATTTTGTATTATTCTATGTTATTTTATATTTTTACATAGTTATCATGTTTTTCAACAGTTTTAAATTGGTTTTTCTATTTGGATAATAATACTAATAATATTAAAATAACTATAATATAAATTTTAATAAAATAATTTTAAATTTATTAATTAATAAGTAAAATAAAATTTAATTGATATTTTTAATTATTTATAATTTAATTAAAGTAAAAATAATTAGATTAATCTTAAAACAAGCTTGTTTGTTTTCTAATTATCTTTTTTGACTTTAATATTTCTGTTATATATACACAAATCTTTATAATATAAGATTTTTAAAAATTTTTTAAGTTATTGTTAAAATTTTTAGTATTTCTCAAATTTCTCAAATTTCTGTTAGTATTTCTGAAATTTTTAGTATTATATGCTTTTAATAATCTTTTATTTTGTTATTAACTATTTTCTATTTATTATAATTTTTGTTTTTTTTTATTGGTAATAGTAATAAAATAAAACTTTTTGATCATTTTTTTTCTTTTAAAATAGACTTTGCTATTTATAAAAATTTATATTTGATTTATGCAAATTTTTATCATATATGTTTTAGTTAATTTTATTATGTTTTTTTAATATTGTAGTATATATAATTCTGTATAAAAATTTTATTTTAAAAATTGATATTTAAAATTTTTTTCTATTTTTAAAGATGTCAAAATTGCTGTTGTTAAAATTATGAGTTTTGTATATAATTTAAGTTTAGTATATAAAAAAATATTTGGTTTGCATATTTTAAACATTAGATTATTATAAAAAAAATTTAATTCTATGTAATAATTTAATATTTTATTTTATTTTTTTTATTTATTTATTTAATGAGTGTAGCCCAACCACTACCTAAATACATAAGATCAAACAGGACTCTAAATTAAGCATGGCTCATGCTCTTTCTACACATAACCAGCCATTCGGGCCAATCAAAGCAACATTATACACCTAAATTATCCATGACAGGGAAGTCACGCAGAAAACCAAAATGCAAATTCACCAACTCAGAATGTAAGCCAAAACACATATGAATACCCAATTTGACACTAAAATTACAAATCTCTCTATAAGACCACCAAAAGACCAAACCAGAAATGACAGGTGCCAAAGATCTATCCCTCGGCAAAAGGCCGTGCTTCTTGTAATATGCCCTCAGCCTGACATTCGGCACCCAGATAGCAGATCTGTGGCCTGCAGCAAAGTCACAGACCATGTTGACAATCAACAATTCTCCATCGGATCCAGAACCCAACACATTCATGGTCTCATCCATCTAATCCTTTATAACAAAACCCTTGGCTAAAGCCATATACAAGCAGTTGAACAATTCAGCCATTGACAAAGATCAAACCACAGAGCACCCAATATAGCCGGTGCCCAGAATGTCAGTCCAACTGCTGATCATATTAAAAATCAATTCCTTTTTGGTGTCAGAATCTTTCTTACATAAAAATATGTGATTAGAATCATTGGTAAGACTGCAGCAGATGCATAAAATGTTAGGATAACTCAACTTATATACTCTCTTCCTTTTAGCAGTAGACAGACAATGGTGTAGAGCCTTTATAAAATAAGACCTGAGTGCTGCAGAGGCAGAGCTAGAAAAGCCTGAGCAAATGCTACCATCTGGATGCTAAACTTTAAATGTCCAGCACATATTAAAACACACATTGAGATCAAGATTCACAGCATATTCAGTGCACCTAGATTCCTATCCAACAAAATTAACAGCATCAAACAGACACTTCACAAAGCGACGAGCATTACTTGATACAGGTCTGCCTTTAACAGCAAAAAAGTGATGCATCACACTAATAGGCAGCACAAACTTCGAATCGGTGGCAGCATCCACAAAAAAGTTGGCATGCTCATTGCCAACAATTCCAGAGTGACTTTTGATCTTGACTCAAGCAACTGAAAAATTCTTAGAAGTGATAGTAGAATAGATGTGTTCCTTCTTAATCTAGCATTTTTGCAAAAATTGGAGTTAACAGAACAGTTCAGAGAAGCACATATATCCAAAAAAGTCTGGCTATCCATGTGCAAGACAACAGAGCTCAAAGCAGGAATGCAGTCCAAAGCAAGAGCAATAGCTTGCAGTTCCACAAGAGTTGAAGACAGCAGACTGTAAATCCTAACACCTACATCTAAGTTGGCACATGGGAAGTAAGCAACAGCACCACCACAAGCACCCACAGACCTCAAATTTTTAACTGAGCCATTAGTATAAATGTCTATAATACCAGATCCAGACTGTACAAGACATTCATTAGTGAACCCAAAATTGTACAAGAAATCATTTGGAGTGAAACAACAAACTACAGCATCACTACCATTCATACCACTGTCCTCAATAAACTTAATTGTAGAAACAAACCAATTAGGAATGTGGCCCCTGGGGTCCAATCTCTTCCATCTGCGAAACATGCTCCACTTGAAACACATGCTGTGATGGTTTAGAAGCTGGTTCGCAAAGACAATGCCAAACCTTCGTAGCAACTTAACTACACTTAAGTAGGTTTTGACATCCAATATATCCACAACAAAAACTCCGATGCCAGATTGAAAAACATTAGGGACATTATTAATCAAGAAAGATCCATATAACAACAACGTGTTGATTACATTAGCCAGAAAGCAGTTTGTGAGATTGATTGATAATGTGACTGGAAAACTTAAGGATTGCCAGACCATCCAACTGATGGCCTGTAGATTCATAGCCCTGTGTTCGAACAGTCTGCTGAGGATGCCCTTTAAGTTGGCAAAATTAACCAAGTTAGTTAGCAAACACTTAGTCTGTAAATAACCAAACAACTTCAAATCATACAACTCAGAATGGTACAATGCTTCATTGAGAAAATCTCTAGGTAAATTAGCTTTGAGTTTCAAGCCTTTTATTTATTATTAATCTTATGTTTGTGTTATTTAATAAGATAATTAGATTACTTAAAATAGTTAAAACTTTTAATATTAACTTTAATATACATAATTTGTGTTTATTTTTTAAATGTAAACAATATGGTTTTTGTTTATATAAAAATATAATATTGTTTTAATTAGCTTAAATAACTGGTTATATATAAAAAAAACATAATTTACATTTAATTTAAATTACTTATTTTAATGTATTTTCTTAGAGAGTATTTAAAACTTATTTATTAAATATAATAAATTTATTTTTTAATAATTTAATAATTTATTAAACAAATAATAATAAATAAATAAATATCAATTATCAAAAAATTTAATTACAAAAATATAAGTAAAATATATAAAGTAAAATTTTATAAATATATTTATTTAATTAAAATAATTATTTAAATAATTATTAATAAATATATATATATTAAAAGTTTTATATAAACAATTATTATTTAATTTAGTTTTCAAATTTTGTTATTTAAAATTTAATTATTAATAAATAACAATTTATAATAATAATTATAATTATACAATAATAATTAATAATTAAATTATTTTAAAACATAAAGCAATCTATTAAGTTGTTTGGTATTAAATAATAAATTAATTATTTAACTATTATTATTTTAATTTAAAGTGTAATTAAATATAAATATTAAATTATAAACATATTAAAACAATTAAAATTTGTTAAAATTTGAATATTTTAAGTAAAAAATTAAAGTTTAGCAAAATTAATTAGAAAATATTATTTAAATTGTATAAATACATATAGTAATTAATATTTAAAGTTTTAATTACCAATTTTGTTAAAATTAATTGACAATTTTATATTTATTTAAATATTGAATTTTTAAATTAATTATTAACAATTATTAAACAAAAAAAAAATACTTAAAATAATTGCTTTAATAACTGGTAAAAATATATTTTTTAAAATAAAATGCTTACAGCTACAAATATTTCAAAAGCAAAAAATTTGCTAAAAATAATTAAAAAACAGTTATCAAAAATTAAACAAACCAATTTTTTTTTTAGATATTAGCATTCAAAATTAATTAGCATATAATTAAGATTAAAACACTTTATTAGTAAAAAAAATTTTTAATTGTAATATAGAATTTAAAAAAAAATATATACAATTTCGAATAAAGTAATATTTTGTTAATAACAAGTCACGTTTTTGGAACATCACAAAACAAAAATTTGAAATATTTTTATTTTTCACTCCAGAATTCTTCCTTATTTTCGATCATTGAACGTTAAAGTAATGCCAATTCTTCCTCCAATAAATTTTCCCAAGTGGGTAGAGGATAATAAAGATAAACTTCAACCACCTGTTGGCAACTTTCTAATACAAAAGGGTGATTTTATAATAATGGCAGTTGGTGGACCAAATGCTCGGACAGATTACCATGTTAATCGTACAGAGGTGAAAAATTGCAAGAAACAAAGCTTATAAATTAACACTCTAATAAAGTTATCAAAAAGTCATGAATGGGAATTTCTTTCTAGGAATGGTTTTATCAATATAAAGGGGATATGATTTTAAAGGTGGTTGATGAAGAGGGACAGTTTCGCGATATACCTATTTGCGAAGGAGAAATGTTCTTGTTACCTGGTAAGAAAGAAAGTGATAAAACTTGGGTAGTGCTTAAAATTTTTCTTTGATTTTTTTATACACATGTCAATCGTGAAATAAAGGTGATACTCCTCATAGCCCTGTTCGATTTCCGGATACGATTGGGATTGTAATTGAAAGAAAACGTAGGCCCGAAGAAATAGGTGAATCAAATTTTTTTGGGATATCTTATTTGATCTTTTTTTTTAAATCATGTCATTAACTACTACTACCACCACCAATTAAAAGACATCCTTCAATGGTATTGTGAAAAATGTAAAGAGATTGTTTATCGCGAGTCTTTTTATTGTTATGATTTGGGGACCCAATTGAAGCCTATAATTCAATGTTACGCTAACGATGTAAGCTTGCGCACATGTAAAGGGTGTGGGTACGTTAACACTACGAAATAAAGTGACTCATCAATCATAACAAAATAATCTTATAAATAATTTTAATTTAATGTTATTACATATCATTTTTTTAATAAAAAAAAGTATTTAAATAATGTGAAATAAAGATTGAAGATTAAAATTTTTTATTTTTCGTCATTATTATTAAAAAGACCCATTTTTGTTTTTTAACAGTCTCCCAATCTTTGAATTTCGCTGAATTCGTGTCTTTTACCTTGCTACGCACTTTAAACTATAGAAAGCAGAACTATTCTGCCTATGTGAATTGCCTTCTTTTTATTCCATTTTATTTACATAACTTGAAAATGGCAACTAAATTTCACAACAGGGGATTAAAGAGGAAGTCTTCCCCTAACCTTTTTATGAATGGCAATTTTAAAACTGAGATTATAAACGGAAAAATTTCCAATGAAATTTCGGATGTGAATGCTTATTTGCAAAAAGAATTATCTAAACGAATTTTTTTCCTTGATGGGGGAATGGGTACTGTGATTCAAGATCTTCGTTTGTCTGAGGAAGATTTTCGTGGGGAGCGGTTTAAAGATCATCCAAATGACCTCAAAGGGAATAATGATATATTGGTGCTTACTCAACCGCATCACATTAAAAATATTCATTTGCAATATCTTGAAGCTGGAGCTGATTTTGTCGAAACGAATACCTTTTCTTCAACCAGTATTTCGCAGGGTGATTATGGAACTGAGAAATGTGCTTATGATATGAATAAAGTCGCTGCACAACTCGCAAAAGAAGCTTGTCTTGAAGTATAGTATCGTTTGAAAGAAAAATCCTAATTAAATCAATAATCACTCGAAAAATTACTGTGATCAATTGGATTTCATGTGAATTAAATCTTGTCATTTATTCAAGATGACCGCCAAGGATCCAACTCGACCAAGGTTTGTTTGTGGAGCTATAGGCCCTACAAATCGCACCTGTTCAATATCTCCTTCCGTCGAAAATCCTGCCTTCCGAAATGTCACCTTTGATGAATTAGTAGAAGCATATACCGAACAAACTCGAGGACTTTTAGATGGTGGTGCAGATATACTGCTTGTCGAGACAATCTTTGATACATTGAATGCTAAAGTGTGTTATCATGTATCATCTATTCGCCTCTTGATTGCTTCCTTTTTCTCAATCACCAACCTATTCCGCATATATAACCTCCCTGAACATAGGCAGCTCTTTACGCGATCGATACTCTCTTTGATTCAGGTTATAAAAGGACCCCTATATTTATTTCAGGAACTATTGTTGATATGTCCGGGCGTACTTTAAGCGGTCAGACGGGTGAAGCCTTTGTGATAAGTGTGAACGGTTCTCACCCTTTGGCGATTGGATTAAATTGTGCTTTGGGAGCTGAGCAGATGAGACCTTTTATTAAAAACATTGCAAACTTCTCGGGCTCTTTCATACTCTGTTACCCCAATGCGGTGCGAAGCTTATTCAAATGACTGCAATTTACCCTCATAACTTCCTGATTAATTAATTCCCTGTTTTACAGGGGTTGCCAAATACTTTTGGTGAATATGACGAAACACCGGAAATGATGGCAAGATCCGTGGCTGAATTCGCAAAAGATGGCTTTGTCAATATAATTGGTGGTTGCTGTGGTAGCACTCCTGAGCACATTAAAGCCATTGTGAAAGCTTGTTCTAAGTATGACCCACGGATTCCACCGAAAGATATCTCCTTAGATAATATGGTTATTTCTGGATTAGAAATTCTTAAAATTAACAAAGAAACCAATTTTGTGAATGTCGGAGAGCGATGTAATGTGGCAGGTTCCAGAAAGTTTTGCCGTCACATTTTGAAAAATGAATACGAAGATGCTATGGCCATTGCCAGAGCTCAAGTTGAAAGTGGCGCCCAGGTTGTAGATGTCAATATGGATGAAGGCATGTTGGATGGAAAGGCTGCCATGACAAAGTTTCTTAATATGATAGCCAGTGACCCTGACGTTGCTAGAGTTGGTATTACTTTTGAAATAACTCTTTTTAGAAAAATATTAACCAATCTCATTGAATTCTACTTAATAGGTTCCAATAATGATTGATTCCTCAAATTTTGAAGTTATTCTGGCTGGACTCAAATGTGCACAAGGAAAATGTATAGTTAACAGTATTAGTTTAAAGGAGGGAGAGGAGGATTTCATAAAAAAAGCAACTATTATTCGTCGTTTTGGCGCCGCTGTAGTTGTGATGGCTGTAATGGATCTTTAAACTTTTTCCTCCTCACTTATTCAATATTCATGTAGTTTTTAACTTCCTTTATTCTTACTCATGGTTATATAGTTTGATGAGATTGGACAGGCAGCTGAATGTGATCGAAAAATAGAAATTTGCACACGTTCTTACAAAATTCTTACCCAAATTGTGGGATTGAATCCAAATGACATAATATTCGGTAAGCAATTAAAAAGTCAATCCGATTATTTTGTCCATTTTTGAACTTAATAATTTGAAATTCTTAGATCCTAACATTTTGACAATTTGTACGGGCATGGAGGAACACAACAATTATGCAGTAGAGTTCATTGAAGCTGCCAGACAGATAAAAAAAACTTTACCTGGTGCTAAAGTAAGTTGTCATGATAACTGTTCCATTCTGATTTTATTACAATGATTTTTATACAATTTTCCTGTAGATTAGCGGTGGTGTATCGAATATCTCCTTTTCATTCCGTGGGATGGATAAAATCAGAGAAGCTATGCATAGTGTCTTTCTATATCATGCAATTAGAGCTGGTTTGTACTTTAATATTCACACATAATTTTGAATTTCTCGAAATATTGTCCTCTGAAATTATTTACAACTTTATTATATTCAACTTAGGGATGGATATGGGCATCGTAAACGCCGGATTTTTGACTATTTACGATGAGATTCCAAAAGATCTTTTAGAGCTCTGTGAGAATGCTATTTGGAATCGTGACCCGGAAGTAACCGAAAAAATTCTGACATATGCCCAAAAGCACGGGAAATCAGAGAAAAAGGAAGAAGCTGAGGAAGAGTGGAGAAGTAATGATGTAGAAACGCGGATATCTCATGCATTAATAAAGGGAATCACCAAATATATAATAGAGGATACAGAAGAGGCCCGGCAACAGGTTAGATAATTTATTCTTCACATTTATAGATTGATGAAAACTTACCACTTTCAAGTAATATTTATGTTTCATATTAAAAGTATGACAGACCCTTACACGTTATTGAAGGTCCTTTGATGGCAGGAATGTCAATTGTCGGTGATTTATTCGGTGCAGGTATTCATAATTTTATAGTATTCTTTCAAAAGTAAAATCATTTAATCCAAGATCAATCAAATTGATTCCAAATATTTACTTATTAAACATATTCAAGGAAAAATGTTTTTGCCTCAAGTTATCAAGTCAGCACGGTAGATTATCAATGAAGTTGTGTTATAATTATTTGCTAGCCATATCTCCTCCAAAACATGATTCTTTATCTAGTGTGATGAAAAAAGCTGTTGCACACCTTATTCCTTTTATGGAGCTTGAAAGGCAAGCAAGGCTTGCCGCGAATTCTGGAAGTACAGAAAATATGTCTCAGCATGCTGGTGTGATCGTGCTTGCTACTGTTAAAGGTGATGTTCATGATATTGGCAAAAACATCGTGGGTGTCGTGCTTGGCTGCAACAATTATAAGGTACAACGATAGAATGGAATACAGTAGGGTTTCTAAAATTCTTGGCTGATACCAATTTGTTTAATAGGTCATTGACCTTGGTGTAATGACACCATGTGAGAAAATAATTGATACAGCCCTTAAGGAAAAAGCCGACGTGATCGGGTTATCCGGATTAATCACTCCTTCACTTGACGAAATGATAACAGTCGCTAAAGAGATGGAACGACGCGGGTTAAAGGTTTTCTTCCATTTCAATGTGCCTACCTTAATAAATTTGGCGATTCATGCTTATTTTGAAATTAATATAATAAGGTTCCACTTTTGATTGGTGGAGCTACCACTTCGAAAACCCATACCGCTGTTAAAATATCTCCACAATATAGTCAACCGACTGTGCACGTTCTTGATGCCTCTAAAAGTGTGGTTGTGGTGGGTATTTGAAATATGATCATTTATTTATTATGCTTCTATGATCGTAAATTTTCTTTTTTCGATCTTAGGTATCCAGTCTTTTGGATCCAAACGCAAAAGAAGATTATTGGGAGGATGTAGCTGAAGAATACGAAGAAATTAGAGAAGATCATTATGCAGGCCGACAAGACAGGAAATATCTGTCTTTGGAAGCTGCTAGAAAAAAAGGCTTTAAAATTGATTGGGATTCCCAGATCCCTCCAGTGAGACCCTCTATTCTTGGAAAAAGGGTATTTGATAACTATGATCTAAAAAAAATTTCACAGTATATAGATTGGAATCCATTTTTCCAAGTCTGGTCAGTGATTTCTCATTAAGCTATCAATTATGTTTATTCGATTGTTCGAAATAAAATATTCGGAATCCTCGTTCTCCTTAGGCAACTTCGAGGAAAATATCCTAATCGAGGGTTTCCCAAAATCTTCAAAGATGAACATGTCGGTATGTGCTTATTCTTTGAATTTCATTCTCATGGCTAGTAATCAGTACTCTGGATCCGGTAAATTACACGCTTCCTAATTTATCTTGTCTCAATCTACACTATGCCAATCCTTTAGGCTCAGAAGCTAAAAAAGTGCATGATGAGGCTCAAGCCTTCATTGAGAAAATTATCAATGAAAAACTTTTTACTGCAAAAGGAATTGTAGGGATATACCCAGGTATTCAAATTATCCCTCGAATTATTCCTTAATGTTACATATTTTAAATTTTATATGGATTTCTTAGCGAATAGCCTAGATGATGATATTCAGGTAGTTTTTGTTCTCCTTAATTTTTATTCTGTCTACGCTATGCCAATCAAGATTTTCTTTTTTAGATTTATGAAGATGATGAACGTAAAAAAGTGTCCGCCACCTTTTTCGGATTAAGGTTAGGAGCAAACCGATTATATTTCTTATTTGCTATAAACTATCATTTTCATAACATGTGTATTTCTTCCCAAAAAATCTTTATATAAATAGGCAACAAGCCCAAAAAGAAAGTGATGAGCCATATTTTTGCCTCTCAGATTTTGTTGCGCCTAAAACCTCTAATATCCCAGATTACTTAGGTGTAATGGCAGCCGGTATCTTTGGTGCTGAGGAATTATGCGAAAAATTCCAGGCGGAACATGATGATTATAATGTGATAATGACGAAAGCGATTGCTGATCGATTTGCTGAAGCTCTTGCCGAAGCTCTCCATGAAGAGATTCGTAAGAACTTATGGGGGTTCTCTCCGGAAGAGGATCTTTCATTAAGCGATTTGCTGTCAGTAAAATATCAGGGTATACGTCCAGCTCCCGCTTACCCATCACAACCCGATCATCGAGAAAAAGGCACAATGTGGAATTTAGCAAACATTGAGGAAGAGACCGGCATCACATTGACGGAATCTTACGCCATGTTGCCAGCGGCTAGCGTTTCGGGTTCGTGTTAGAGGGTCCCACTTTTTTGTTTGTTATTATTGCCATTTATTAATTTTTCTCTGATTTTAGCGTTGATTTTTGCTAATCCCGAATCTCAATACTTTGCCGTAGGCAAGATTGAAAAGGATCAGGTAATGATTTTGAATAGATTGATATTTCTTTGAGTGTTGTTCGGTTCTATTAGTTCTTATCTTTGTGGTTCTTATTACAAAATTAAAAGGTTTTGAACTACACCAAACGATTGGAATGTGATCTTGAAGATACTGAAAAATGGTTGAGACCAATATTGAATTATGATTGACATTCCAGCTTTGGCGGGTAAATTTATATAGGTTGAACATATTAAATGAGGCAATTCAGTTAAATTAAAACCCATTAATTTATTATTCAACATTTTATTGCGAACCCAAGTAAAAAAAAACATTTAAACTAAAGCCAGGAAAAGAAAATTATTCAAAGTATTTCCAGTATTTTAATAGCAATTCCCACAAGTTTGTAAAGCCTTTTTATTTACAAAGGTTCTAAACCAACTTCAACCTTAATGTAGTAGACTTCAGGAATTTTGCCAAATATTTAATTGATGCAATTATAATGTAAAGTATTTACTAATTATTGAAAAGTTGTTGAATAGTGTAAATAATCGAGTAAAATAGCTATTTACTAATCGATAAGAAAATAATATTGAGTTCAATAGAAGAAAAGATCATGAATAAGGAATGTCTGTATAGAAACTTGTAAATTACTGGGTAAATTCGCACTTAGGAGTCCACCAAAAGAACATAAATGGAACTCCCTATGTGAGGGATGATCATGGTTTGCAAGTTGCTTATTTAAAGAAAATATTAATTATGATTAGTCTGTCCTCTTCATTTTTCTTCTTATACACTCTCTTGGTCATCTTCGTCTCGGGCTTTTCTTTTACTTGATTGGACTGCTTTGCCTTTGGAGGCTACTTTCAATCCAAAGTTATCAGCAGGGTGCTTTGATTTAAGGCTTTGCCCGTTACTTTCATCTTTTATAGCTGTAAGGTTATTGAAGAAATTTTCTTTTTCTTTAATTTCTTGTGATGAATCAAACACATTAACGATATCATCGTTGTCACTAGAAAGGGAACTACTGGCATCGTCTTGTTCGTCAGAAGCTTCAGAGGAATCGTAATCTGACATCTCAACATCCCTGGAATTATTGATTAAGTTTGATTGAAATTTTGGTTATTTTTGAAGAAAATCAGCAAACTTGTATTCACTTACCACATAGATAGCGCATTTTCAGTTGTCTTTGAACGGACGGATTTTTTTGTTTCCCGTTTTTTGGATTTCAGGGCTGTAAAAAGATAATTAAAAAATGAAATTTTCAGAGTTTGATATGTTTGCATAAGCTTTTCACTATTATTACCTATGGCAACAGCACTTTTTACATCATCAATGATTTCCCTGCTTTCCTCTAAAAATTTAGTATCGTCAAATCGATGTTTCTTAGTGGGAGGTTCACGCATTCCTTCTTTAATCTTTTTTTGAATTTTTTCTTCTTTCGCCCGCTGACGTTCTGGCTCTTTTTCAAGATAATCGGCCAATCTCAAAGAATTTTTGGTATTTATGAATATTAGTAAAGAAAGATAAAAACCAATATCAAGAAAATCTGTCCGTTCCAGAGTACTCACTTCTTAGCCTCGTTAATGGTTCTCAAACGCCTTCCATTGAGATCACGGCAAGCTTCAAAGTTGGTTGTCTTTTGGCTTGCCATCTTCCCCCCCTGCGCCCTCAACATACTACCAAAACCTCCTTTCCCCCCTAAAATCCCAAGTTTAAGATTGAGAGTGAGAAAATCTTCACCCTCTTGGAATACTGGTGTCACATCATCAAGTGTACGGCCATTGAGCTTAACGAGCCGTTGTTCGCAGGACGGAATCAAGGTACGTGAAGTAATGACCCCTTTTAAATCTTGAGTTGTGACCAAAGTTTCGGAATCAAAAGGTATACAAAGTGGGGAGAGCCCACCGAACAGGTTCACAATAACTTGTCTCAGCATGGTGTTTGGAGAATATGTTTTATTTTAGGTTGAACTTATGAAAGTTTACTTTTACTTGTAACACTCGAGTAGGAGAACGCGTTTAGACAAGAGAATTATTAGTTATTTCGATACAACACGCTGCAAATATTTTTTGTCTAAATTCAGAGAATGTATTTACGTCATTTGACAGTATCACCTGATAAGTTTATTCTTTCTCTTGATGCAGGATTTAATTTTTCACTTTTTCTCAAAGTTTACTATATTTAATATTTAATATTTTGGTTTTAAAAAATATTGAATACAATCATAAAAAAATTTTTTAAATATTTAATTCTGTTAAAATTTTAATTAAAAGTTTTTACAATGGTTTTTTGGATTATATATTTTACAATTGTAAATTTTAATATAATACTTACAAATATAAAATCTTGTTTTATAAAATTATTTATATATTTATTAATTTTAAAAAATTATTGTTAAAAAATATGACTGATTATTTATTTGTCAATTTTTAATATTTAAGTTTTATTTTTATTGTATTTTGTATTTTTATTTAAATTTTAAATTTTTTTTTACAAATATATTAAAAAACATAATTAATTTAATTTAAAAATAAATTGTTTTAAAATTATTTAATAATTTATTAATAATATATATATTTATGCTTAAATATTATATGTTAATTAAAAATTGTAAATTTAGATCAAATAATAATAATTTATTAATATTGTTTAAAATAAAATTGTGATTAAAAAAATTAACAATAATTATAAAATCATGGTTTATATATTTTTTATATGTAATTAATATTTACATATGTAAAATTTTAAATATAATTAATAAATATAAAAAAATTAATTATTACAATATTTTTAAATAAATTTATTCATCAATATATTTTTTAAAATTAAATAAATTACATACGAAATTTTTATTCTTAATACACAACACAATTATAATAATCAGAATTTTATTGAAAAATGCCTACTTCAAAGGTTTAGTCATTCAGTTTTGAAAGTTATATTGATTTTTCCAAAACTAAGGGTTATAAAAACTATAAATATGTCCGCAACCTTTATTTTCTAATCCTTGATATTTTTTAACTTAAATAATAAAAGGATTTTGGGTATAATGATTTCCAATTTTCTAAATATAGTGTTCTCTTTTCTATAATTGTTTTTAATAAAGAACCTAAAAAGAACCGCTGTTCACCTATTAGAAGTGGTAAAAAATTAGCTTTATCTCGTTAGAATTTAACAAAAATTGATTTTTTAATACCTTATCTTTTAAGTGACCTAGCCATTGAATGTAACTCATAACAGTATCAGTTCGATCTTCGATAATGTGAGATAAAAACCATAATCGTAAAGAGGGATCTCCATCTTGCTTGACCATATAAAGGTGTGGATAATAAACTCCTCTCCTCGACTCTCGGGTCTTGCCGATTATGGCGTTCACTCTTTGAGAAAAAGAAGTTTCTAACAGTTGTAATGTAATCTAAAATGTGTAATATTACAAATTTAAATTGTTTAGCCCATTAGATAATCTCAAAATTGTTAGTTTGTTATAGAAAACCTTTACCTTTCCCCCGCGAATCTCGTCATACGAGCGAACACCGAGCAAATCTATACACAACTGCGGGGAAACATCTCTTCCTATCCAAATGAAAATATTTTGTCCATCTTCCAGTAAATATGCACCATGGCGTTCTAATTTCTCGCTGCTCAAATTCAGTGGCCGAGGCATGATAATACCTTCGGGGCCATATGTACCAACCTTTGGTATATATATATATATATATACATGTAATTGAGTCGACTTTTAATTCAAATTAATAGATCACAATCGCTTACCTCCTGAGGCATATCATGCAAGGAATAAAATCGAGGATGTATATAAGGAATTAAAAGCTGTGACGGCATTGTGGTCAATAAGCACATGGCATAAGATCTCAAGTCGGTAGGTATTTGTGAACTTGCCCGAAGTCCGACCTATCACAAAGCACAAAAAAAGTTTTAATAAATAGCAGTTGGGAATTTGGGGTTTAACAGGCTACCTACGTGCTTCAACAATCCCAATGATAATAATGGCAAAAGTTTTAAATTGTCGCATATTTGCAACTGAGGGGAGGCGCCTGTTTGGGCTGAAGTCAAAGCAGATTTGTATACACCTAAGATTTCAATTGTCTTGTTTGTTAAGGCTTCTCTTGCATCCTCAAGCTTGGAAGTTAAAGATCTCTCGACCGCTGAAAGTACAAGAGAGTTGTAAGGGCAATCCCTTTTTGAAAATATTTATGAAATTTGCGAGAAACTGAGAGTGGCAAACCCTTATTCGCTAACAATGTGGTTATTGCAATTTGATCAGCGGAAGCAAAAAGTTCCCCGAGATTGTTTGTAACAGGTAGTGCCAGGGTCAGGACTCGAATACGCCTCTCACCTGTAAGTATATGAGGGAATATTGAATTTCAATCTTTAAATTGTTGAATCCTTTTACATAAAATGACATACCAAAGCAAGTAGTATGTAAGACAGCAGTCTGAAAGCAGACAGTAGGAGAGGGAATATTTTCTTCAATGGCAACTTCAATGGCATATGAGTGATCCCTTGAAACGTTCGGCAAAGCGAGCAAGTCGGTTTGACGTATAAAGAAGTTTCCATGAAAAGAAGTCATCCGGATTCCTATGTGAAGCTCGAAAATTAGCGATTAGTCAGAAGTAATATCACGAGGGTTCTAATAGTTTTACCCTTTGAAGCCCTAACCCTTATAACAGCCTCCAACCCAATTGGACTTGCTAAAAACTCCGCTAATTCATGTGCAAACTTGAGGGCATCTTCAGAACGTCCAGCATTAAAGGCAGGGTAGAAATACGTTTGTCCTCCGGTGTAGCGCGGACAACAACCTAGTTTATATTAAGATGAGATTTGAACAGTGATGAATGATGTTTAAATAATCAAATTTTAAAACGGTAATTAACGTAATTTCATACTTAGCGTTGCCACATCTGAATACTGAGATCCGAGTAAAAACATGTCAACACACACTTGTGAGCGTGAACAGTCAACCGCAAATTTCTTATAAAAAGGATCAGCTGATTGCAATAATGTGGATTCCTTTCATTGAAATAAATAAACTGTGAGCAACGTATTAATCTTGAGATAAGAATTTTAACTAAAGGTCTAATACCCTAGCTGTGCCCAATGCCTTGGTGTCTTCACGATTCTTTAAGGCTCCAGGGTTAATGTTGGGTAAACTTGATTGCAAGACCACAATTTTTCCTCCCCAAGAGGACTAAGAAAACATATTCAAAGAAATAGATGGATTCCAACCTATTAGTATATACAAGGAATAGATTATAAGTTAATTAAAGAGAAAAACTCAAATATTTTTTGGCACACTCACAATTAATTTGAAGCCAGCCAGTAAAGCAGACCCCAACGCACAGCCAACTCTTTGTGTATCTTTAAACATATCACCCAGACGACCAAGCAGTGATTCGATCACCGTCCGAGCCTCCGTTAAGTTAACTAACAAATCATCAGGTTGTGGAAGAAACACATCTTCAATGTCGGATACAACCAGCATTTGAGGTTCAGAGGCATTGACCTACAATAAAAAAGTCGTTTGTTTTAATGATAAATTTAATTTATCATGGCTGAGGAATATTGTAGTGGCACTGACATACGTTTAGACTGTAAAAATGCAGCGAAGTATCAACTGTTATGAACCCAATCTTGGTGCGATTGTCATCATTGGGCAACCTATCGAGGGATTCTAATATGGTCCTCGCTGCGGTCGCGACCACCCCTTTGAAAAAGAAACAATAAATTATAAATCAGGAGTGTAAAAGCATAAAATCTTATTTATAACGATATTTCTAGCTTACCAGATTGAACTGCAGGATAAGAAACATCGATAATAAATAAATAAACAGGGGGCTGAGGTGGACGAACCTATTTGGAAAAAATTTTGTTAGTTTCGAAAAATTTATACAAGAGAGCTATGACATCACCATGTATTCGGTTGGAGCCACGAACTCGACCACAGCATGATTCAATTCGGCACGCTTCCAACGATCAGCCGGTGTATTGGTTTGAATATCCCAATCAAATTGATTCGGAACTTTGTTTGGAACGAAGACAGGCAAAAAAGTTATATAGAGATATATATTAAGTGGATTCGTTAAAATACTTACCATCGTTCAATAGGAAACACATGTTACATTTCCATTTGTGCCCATTTTCTTGAAATGTAACAAAAGGGTTTATATAAGTCCTGCATCTGCGACACCTTGCAATAACTGTATCAGTGACTACAGGTACTGGTTCCTAAGAAAATGTTTTTTGATATCTTTTAAATAAGCCTGACAACCGAATTAGTGGTCGGGTTAAAAACTCACATCGCCTTCCTTTACACTCCTGTATGGAGTAATGATAAGTCCAAATGGTAGGCGCGATTTGTTCAAAAGTGCCGAGGTTGCTGGAATGGCATTTAGAGTGCTTCTTTTATATGATGGATCGCAATTAGCGGTTGCAGAAGGGGTTACTGCGGTCTGGAACATAAAAAATCATTTAATATAGTTTCCACACTAAATTCATTCAAATATAATAATGAGGGAATTATTAGATATTGGAAATTTACATTTGGTGGTAAATAAATAGGCGGTGGTGAACTTTCCAAATCTACGACGTTTGGAGGATGACCAATTAGATGTACGTTTCGCAAATGCGGCTTTGATTATAAAATTGTCGTTAGGGAATTGCAGAATTTTCATCTTCCACTGAAATGCCCTAAAACCATAATGATACCTGGTCAACTAAGCCCATGGTGTTAAATTGATTATTTAGTGTACTAATGGAGGATTGTGCTGAGACTGGTTGGCCATATGATTGTGAATATTGTCCGGAAGCTTGTGCCGGGTTTATTGTATTACCATAGTTTTGATCTCCAGCAGGAGTGAAGAGCTGAGATGTCTGTGGGGTGTATATCGCTGGTTGTCCTTGAATGCCGGGAGTAGATGTTGGTGAGTATGTTTGATATAATGACTGATCAGAGACATTCATATCTGTATATGCCTCTGAAATTTGCTTGGGATATTGTCTTTTGGGTTGCCGTGAACCCTGAAGCAGTTCGCCAGCGGTTTGTCCTGAAGATGCTAGACTATCGGGCAGAGGTGGAGAGGTTGGTGGTTGATAGTTCGGCGTTTGATTCGAGTATTCAGAAGCTATATGTTGTTGTGAGGGCTTTGATGGGTTCACAGGACGTCCTACCGAAGGTTGAGGTAAGGCTCCCGGTCTGAAATTAGGGGAAACAGAGGGTCTTACTCCACCGATCGGTGGCAATGCTATAAATGTGCCTCTAGGTTGTTGCATCCCGGTCATTGGAACTTGGCCAGTTGCTGGACGAGGTACTAAATTTTGGGGATTCATAGGCCTCACTAAACCAGGAACCTGCGGTCCAGCAGTCCAATTAGAATTTGGGTTAGGAACTCCAGAAGGGGGGTTTGGTCTAAAGCCACTCGGTGGAAGATTGTAAGGCCTTCCAAGAGGTATACCAGTTTGGTTAGAAATCCGTGGATCAACTGGTGGTCTTTGAAAAGTGGAAGCGCTATTGGTAGGTGGAGGCTGAAATGGTGAACTTCCTCGATTAAGCCCATTTTGCAAAGGTTGATTGGGATCCGAAGAAGGTTGCGGTGGGCGAAAATTTGGTGAAGGGGGAGGTCGAGAGACAGGTTGCTGATCGGGCGGAAGATTGGCCATACGTTTTTGAAGTTTACGAGCAATAAAAAGCAAAGATTCCTTATTCTCGAAATTTTAAAAATTGAATAAGATAATACTATTACTAAATTTTTATTGTTGAGGTGTCAACAAAAATCTCTGCCACTCACCAATCAACACGATCCGAGGAAAATATGAAAATTTTATATTCTTGAATGCTTGTCTCGTATAAATAAAGATTCAAAATTTTAAAATTCTGTGGGTCCTCAATTGGGATCAAATGGTTTTTATCATTGATTTCATTAAATCAAAAAATAACTTACTTTCAAAATATCATTTTTGCTTAACCATTTCTAATTATGTATATATATATTAAAATTATATTATGTTTAAATTATAAAAATAAAATTAACAACAACTTAATAATAAGATTATTTAAAAATTATATAAAAGTTTTTTGTTAAAGTTTTAAAATAAATATAAAAATATAGGAATTTTTTTTATTTTAAAATTTTTTAGTTAAATAATTTATTTATTATGCATAATTTTAACTAAAAAAATAATTTATGTTATATTTTAACTTTAATACCTTTTTTAATAATGCATAATATTTTTTTATTACATATTTTTGAAATTATTTTTAAAAACAAATTTAATATTAATTTGATTAAAAATATTAATTATAACAATTAAAAATAATCTTTAATAATTATGACTAATATAATATTTAATTAATACATAATCACAATTTTAAGCAAAAAAAATTGTTTTTAATCAAATATATTTATTTAAATATAAACATTTTGATAGGCATTATGAATGATGATCCTCTTGCTACAAATGGGTAGATCAGATTAATATTGATAAAGGGAAACAAATAATGATATATTATCGGAACTGGCTTTTAATTTGATAAAATGGCTCACTCTCGCTTTCCTGGTTATCAAGCCTGGCCCACCCAACAATGGGACTGCGAGCAACAACAACAACAACAACAACAACAACAGCAACAGCAACAGCAACAGCAACAGCAACAGCAACAGCAACAGCAACAACAACAACAACAACAACAGCAGCAGCAGCAGCAAGCACAACCACAGTTTCACCTACAACACCAAACACCTCAATACAACTTCATTGAAACGACCTTACCTCAGTCTCATTTCTTTGTGGCTCCACAATATGAAGAACAACAAATAAATTATCAGAACGTAGTTATGTCAAATTCGCCCTCTATTTCCACCAACTACCTACCAGAAATCGCTTCACAACCCGGGTTTCAACCAATTTCACAAAGCCCTATGCAAAATTATCACACGCAACAACAAACTTTAGCTCAACAGCAACAATTTCCCCTGCATCAACTTCCTCCTCCCCATATATCACCACATCTATTTCCACATTTTACTCAACTTCCGTCCCCACTTCCTCACCACCTACAATCTCCCATTCACACTTCACAAATGTTCACTGGTCGCTCTACTTCTCCCAGACATCCTTATCAAGAAGCGCGTTCGCCGTCTCTTTTTAGACAAAAGCAACCGGAAATCCAAGTACTGCCATACCAACTACTATGGTACCTCGCCGAGCATTACCTGTCCCAGGCATCCTCTCTTCCTAGCACGTCCTCTCTTACCGAATTTTCAAAGCTAACCCCTCAACATCAAAAGCATATACTCGCCGCAATAAAATGCTTAGATGGTGTCTTATCTAATAATTCACATAGAAATCAAGTCATACCTCTTGTCGAATTAAAAACGAGGTTTCGTCTAAGCCAAATTTTATTCTGGTTTACTGAAAATGTGGCTGAAGCAGAAACTCATTTGCAAAAGGCGGTAAGACGATTATTATGAGGAATTTTATAAGGACTTGAGTTAAATCTAAGACTATTTCTGACAAACTAACATCTAAGTTTTTTTTCAGATATTAATTGCAGAAAAGGTATGGGATCAGTTGATTTGGACAATGCCGAGCGTCTCTAATATAATTTGGTTTATTTCGTTGAATGGCAGTGCCCTTGAAATTACTGATTAAATATCAATCTTTTGATTTGTCGTAGCTGGAAGGCATGACCGAATTAAGGTTTCAGATGATTAATTTGCAATGCGAAATCTACAAAAGTATGAACAACTTCAAAGCTGCCAAAAATTTGTTGAAAATTAGTACACTTGAAGCATTGGAGTGGGTTGCTTTTCTTTGTGGAGAGACGATCTAGCATGACTGTGTTTCATGAGGTCTTAGTGCAACCTCGTTTCAGCAAAAACAACTAGTTGATTAATATTTTTGATTTATTTAATATAGAAACGATATGCCTGACTGGACTTATCATTATATTTTGGAAAATGCGGATCAATGCTACAAAGATTCTGATTTTAATGCATGTTTGACGGTTTTAAAGCAAGCAGAATCAATGGCAGATCAAAGAGGCGACACTGAGATGAAGGTATGATCAAATCATCTATAGTTTTTAATGGGCTACAGATTTTAACCTACTAGCATTTACTAGGCGTGCTTGCTGATCGTAGCGGCTCAATATGCTTTTTCAAGCCACAATTACCTTATTGCTCAACATACACTTGCTGAACTCTCAACCATTTATTTTCCACCGACTTCAAATCCACCCCCTCAAACATATCACATTTTTCCAATTGCCAACCGGCATTTACAGCTTCATTATTCTTTAATTTATATTGCTTATCATATGCATACTGGTAACACGAAAGTTGCTTTGGAAAAATTATCTGATATCCACAAGCTCCTTGATGAGAAGTTTGAAGATGAGAACCTGGAAGAGAAAAAGGGTTATATAACGGTAAAACTTGCACCCATTTTTACAGTCCAATGATATTTTCTTTTAATTTTATTAAGCAATCGTGGTCTTTATTCAGATTCATATCTCTCCTCCCATGCCTTCATCGGCTTCTGCCTCTTATCAACCTGGATCTGCGTTAAAGACGATGCCTGTAAGAATTAGATGGTTATCAAAAGCAGACATTTATAGTCTTACCTTTTTGATCTCGGGTATTTGTAATCGAGGTGATCCCGCAAATATCAGATCTACTATCTTCCTCACAGAAGGATTAAAGATCGTCGAAAGTAATTCAAAGCATTTATTTTCATTTTGACTTGAAAAGTTTTTTACGCCAATTCAATAATCTTTTTGTGTTTTAATGCCGTTCATAGAAGAAATAGAATCACAAGATGGTAAAGATGCTCTCTATTCATATTTCATTAATTCGTTCGGCCGCTAATACTAATAATATTGTATAAAACCTGCTAGATAATCAAAGTACCTTGCAAGAAATCATCAAAACCAAAAAATACTATGTTCAACTCAAAGCATACATGCTGCACCATTTGATTGATATACACATGTTAAAATCCGAGTACGAAGAGGCTGAGAGGGTAAATACTATGAATGATTTTACTTTTTTTATTGGATCGAAAAAGATTTTAACTCAATATCCTTTTAAAAGGTTTTATCGACATTGATTTATTGGGTAAAAACCCATTCTCTATGGCCTCAATTTCAAGTTTTTATCTTGCTCGAATTAGGAATGCTGAATCAATGCGTTGGTAACGTGCGAGAAGCTGAAAAAGATTTCAGAATGGTAGAAAAGGTAATAATGGAAAAGTGATTTGTGAAATTCGATATATTCCCTTTTTTACTTAAACATATCTCAACCTTGTCCATAAAATCCTCTATTTTAACAGATTGCAACAGATAATGAAGTTCGAGTGATGTCAAAAGCAAACCGTGCTTTGATCGCGTTCGGTAGTTCTACCAGCACTCAAGAACAAATACAGGAACAGGTTTGTCATGAGATTTATATATTTCGATTTACCTTTACTCTATGCCCTAAACCCTAAACTTTTTTTATAGATTGAATCTATCCTTAACGAGATACGCCAAGAAATAATACTTGAGAGTAGCAATGTAGATGGATTAAAATCGGCATTTCATTTGCTACAAGCATTAGCCTGCAATGATATCGATCGAACAAAGTAAGCCATTTTAGAAATGAATCCAAGTCGTATTTCTAGAAACATATTCGATTTAAGAATGTTCTCTTTTTTTATTAACGATTCCTCTAACATAGGGATTATCTTCTTGAATCATTAAAACTTTCGACTACCCTGTGTAACAATCAATTAAAAATGATAACACTTGCGGTCCTTGGAACGTTATTCTTTCACACGCAAAATGAACAAGCGGAAAAGATTTTAACAGCTGCGTATCTATCGAGTAAAAATGCGCGAAGTGATCTTGGGTGTCTTGTCGCTGGATTATTATTAAAAGGTAGAAATGGATATTTTCCCATAAAAATAATTCACTAATACATTAAATAATTTGTTTTCTCAGAAATCTACGGGCGACAAGGGAGTCAGCAGCGATATGCGAAACAAGTTGAAGCTAATGAAAAACACGAGCAGGCAGTTTACAGTTTGTTAAATAATTGGAATATCAAAGGAAAACTGGGATTTGAGAACGCAATCGAATTCAATATCAATCCCTATGCTAGCTCCTTGACAGGGTCGCTGGGTACTCAAAATTCTCTTGGTGAATATAGCAAAAGTGAGGGTATAGATTCAAGCATAATGTAATATATGAGATTTTATTGGTGGTTAAAACGGTCGGTAATTTGATTTACTCTTTAATCTTTCGCTGTTCGGCTTTTTAAAGTAAAAATTATATATGCTAATTTTATTTAAGTGCATCTTAAACCAAACCTAGACTTTCGAGTAAAGCCAAGAATGCAGCAGCATACAAAGATATGAAGTCACACAATAGACCAAGAAAATTCCTATTTTTCTTCCCTTCTCTAAGAACTTATTCGTGTATTATTATAAAAATGACCTTAGTATTTAGGCTATAATGAGTTATGAAGGAATGTTCATGTTGGATTTACGGAGGAAATGGACTATATCGTGATATGGGGTTATCTTTAGAGAAAAAGAGAAATGATACCTCTCAATTTTCGTTACTCGGTTGTATTCGGCGGACTTGAATAATCTAAAAGCCTTGCAACACGCTTGTGCCTCTTAGATTTAGATGCGGCCTTACCTCTTTCCTTGCTATGTTCATCTTGTTCTTTAGGATCGCTATCTACAAAATCCACCATTAGATATTACGCAACCCGAACGAAGGAACAGAAAAGATTTAGGAGGATTCATGGATCTTCTTATGAGGGTGGTTGTTACCTCCTAGGTCCTCAGCTTTCCGTTTTTTGATTTGGATGGATGGTTGAGACGATGATGAAGATGAAGGATCGAAAGAAGATGGGGCTGCTTGATCATTTTGAACAGGATTCGGAGACGATCCTGATTCAGATGACGAGGAATAGACGAGGGGTGATAGTTGTCGATCATCACGTTTTTGTGGGCGCGAATACTTTGGCAACTTTGAGGGAGATATTGGGTATGGAGATGTTTTGAAATACCGATCAAGAAGTGCCTAAAATCCAAATTCGAATCATCTAGCATATCAAAATATGGATATATATATCCCGATCGGCCAAAATAAAATTATATTGTCCTACCTCTCCTGCTGTAATTCTCTTATTTGGATCAAAAACTAACATCTTATAAAGAAGACCAGTAGCCCCATTTGCCGCAGCTCTGAATAAACTAAGATCCCTCTGGTATTTTCGGAATTCAAAAGTTTTAGGTAGTAATGACATTTCCTAAATAAATGAGATCAACCATTATAGCAAAAAGAGGAAGTAATGTTTTAAATGGGTTAGATTAAGAAATCGAATTACCGGCCAATCCTCTTCTGTGGGCGTTCCCAGGGCTTGAAACATTTTATCTAATACTACAAATTCCGATTCATCGGCAAAAAGTGGGGTGCGTAACATTAGCTCAGCAAATATACAACCTACAGACCATATGTCAACTGCGGCGCCATATTGTTGTGCCCCTAGGATGAGTTCAGGTGCCCTGTACCATCTATCAAGGAGAAATAGAAGGTTCAGTTGGCAGGCAGGCAGGTAATTAAAAGGTCAAGTTTTTGGCTCGAATATTGGACGTAACTAACAATGTGACAACTTGGCTGGACATATTTTTTTCCGGTCCATCACCAAAGTCACGCGCGAGCCCAAAATCTGCTATTTTCAATTGTCCATCGGGACTGACTAACAAGTTGTTGGGCTTCATATCCTGTTTGATTTAAGGAACTCCTTTTGTTAAAAAAATTTATTGAAAAGACAATTAACATGAAAGAATGGGAAAAAGTCCAAGAATATGTACACGATGAATGATCCAATTACGATGAATGTGATCCAACCCACGTAATGTCATCAACATCCAACTTTTGACGTGACCAGGTTCGAATATGACGGATTTTTCTTTTATAATCATTTCGAGATCTGAATCAAGATATTCAAGCACAAGATTCAAGTTGCTTTTGTGCGAGTAACAGTCTAAAAGCTTGGGAAAGAATGAAGGGAGAAAGGAATTATCGCAAAAGAAATTTTCTTTTTTCGCGTGCGAATCGAGAAAATGGACGTTTCAAGCAGAGACGGAATACCTTGATAACGTTCGGATGAGTTAATTCGCGTAAACTTTTAATTTCTCTCACGGCAGATAATTCGATTCCATTTGCACCACCCGCTTGGGACTTTCCTACTTTTATTTTTTTAATGGCTACCTTTTTTCCAGTTTCAACCTCAACGCCTTCATTTCAAAGGTAATGAAGAAGGTGGTTAAGTTATAAAAGAAATTAGGCTAGTATTTCGGTATGAACTTTTGATTCTTTTAAAAAAGTAACGGGTGTAAGAGAAAAAAAAGGAGAGAAATTGCATACCTTCAAACACATCAGCATAAGTGCCCTCACCAATCTTTTTGGTCCTCATATACTTGTTCTTTATTTGAATGTCGCGCTCCTCTAGTTCAAACGACATTTTATGTAATAAATTGTTCAAATAAAACCGTCTATATTCAAAAAGGTTTCAACTTTAGAATAATAATAATAATAATAATAATAATAATAATAAT
>JAAOMT010000503.1:732304-803035 GCA_016748015.1 Geosiphon pyriformis | reverse complement strand
GGGGGGGGGGGGGGTGGGGGGGGGGGGGGGTGCAAGAATTCCTAGAATAACAAGCTTACCATGCTACGATCCCATCCAAGCCGATCCCATGTAGCTTTTGCAGTTCTAAGTGTCTGACTTTTTATTTTTTCAAATTCTTCATTATCCTGGGAGTCACCAGACTTCTGTGGAAGTCGTTTTATCTCTTTTCCATTTTTAAAGAGAATTAGAGTGGGAAGATCCAGGCTTGTTGGGGAAACAGAAATTTCAAATTCATCTGCCAATTTTGAATATTGCTCAATATTAATTTTACCAAAATGAATATCATTCGTGGTATATCTAGGAGGGAATTTAATTAACGAATCATCAAAACATGTCATGAAAACTAAAATCTTGAAAAAGTTTGACATCACATACTTTAGAGAAGTTTTTGCCAGAGTACTCTCAAAGTTTAAGCATGCGGGACTCCAAGTTGCATAAAAGAAAATCACCCAATATTGATCTATTGAGGTTTCATTAATTTTATCTGTAGTCTTTTCTTTATTTTGATCTGAAATCTCTTTGGAGGATAACTCTATTATCTTTGGATTTTTGAATTCATTTCGTTCCATCTCATAAAGATCATCACCAGAAAGTTCAATGATCTTAGTTGGACCATGGTAATTGGGTTGTGGTAAAACTGCAAATAAACCTGAAACGATGGGGGTGGGGAGTGGGGGGGGGGATGAAGATAGGGGAAATTATTAGGAATCAAAATGAAAAAATAAAAATTTGAAAAAGTAATAATGTCATTTCAATAAATATATATATATATACATACCACCCCAGATCACACAATAGATGATGGTGTAAGCTGTTTTACCATACATGTAAAATAAGGTAGCATTTAAGATTTTTCCATAGAGATAAAATATTGATAGGAATTCTTCAGCACTAGTTGAAGAACGATATTTCAATAATAACAATACAAAAACAATAAAGTATAATTTGAACTCTGGTGGCTTGACATTTGAGAGAGAGAGAGAGAGAGAGAGAGAGAGAGAGAGAGAGAAGAAAGAGTAAGTGAAACAAGGGAAGGCAATGAAAGATATTTCGTTTAACAAAGGTTCACGATTAAATAACTAAAATATCAAAGAACTTATCGAGTAGACTCATGAGAAGATGAGAAAAAATTACCTCCAATGACAGATTTAATAGACGCGAACTCAAGGCAGGTATATATCGGATCACGAAAACTGGCAAACAAAAGAAAAAGTTGATAACATAGTGTCGTAAGAAAAGGCGTTGTTTAAGTTCAGAGAATGGTATCATGATATAAATATCCTCAATAATTCAATTCGTTTTCAAGAAATTTTCGATTTATTTCTTCTCTTTTAGAGAGTATTTCAGAAAAGCTAGAAAATGGGAAAATCTGATTAAGATTAGAGCAATACTTTGTATTAGACCTATATTATTATTATTATTATTATTATTATTATTATTATTATATTATAATAATACTAGATTAACATACGAAATTATTATTATTATTATATTATAATAATACTAGATTAACATACGAAATTATTATTATTATTAGGAAAAAAAGAAATCAAAAAAATGATAGCATTTAAAGGACAGTAATGAAAAAAAATCCCATAAAACACAAAATAAGTAAAGTAACAGAATGAGTGAAATTCGAAGTGGTATTAGAAGGCTTTGGAATTGAAGAATTTCTGTTTTCAATTGAAGAAGAAGAAGAAGAAGAAGAAGTATTAGTGGACGAAGTAATATTTTTACCATTAGAGTTAGAATTAGTAGAATTGTTTTTAGAATTTGATAGAGTTGGAGGAGATGTACCAACAGGTTTAATACTAAAATTCTTGCTCATAGCTAATGGTGTTTCATTTGAACTTGTATCATTAATACCTCTAAAAACAATTATGTAATCATCACCTACAACCCTATCATTACTCACATTCCAAACAAATTCTTTGACAGATATTTGGGAATTTCCAATACCCAAATTACCAGCAAAAGATTTATTTGTAGCTCTATTATCAACAAGTTTTATAGAAATTTGATCAGGAACTATGAAAAAAAAGATAAAAAGGGGTAAGTATATCAAAATAATTTGATTTTTTTATTTTTTATTTTTATTTTATTTTTATTTTACCATTTCCAGAATATTCCCAAGTAATTTTGTAGGTGGAGTTAATAATCGCATAATTTTCAGGTGAAGGTGACAGAATGGAAATATCAGCTTAAAAAAAAAGAGGGGAGAAGGGGGGGGAAGGGGAAAGAGTTCAAAGAATATAGAAATTTTAGCAATAATAATAATAATAATAATAATAATAATAATAATAATAATAATAATAATAATAATAATAACAAATAACAAATAACAAATAATAAATAATAAATAACAAACGAAAAACTTTAAAAAAAATACATACCAGTGACGTTTATTGCCAAAATTACGAGAATAAAAAAAAGTACTTTGAAGGACATTATGTAAAAATGTAATAGAATATTTTTTATTTTTTTTATTTAAAGAATGATGATGGAGAAGTATGAAAAAGAAATCTTTGAAGAAGTTTTAAAAAAAATAATAACGTTCGTAATAGTTATGATAATTATGTATTCTTTTGAAGAAATGCTTTTTTTATTATATATAAACGCTTATTATATAACACAAATTTGAATAACACAAATTTGAATAACATAAACACACACACACTCATACTCACACTCACTCACTAACTAACTAACTCACTAATTAACTAACTCACTCACCCATTCACCATTTGATTGAATCACACACATGGAATGGAACATGCGATAAAAACCTTTTTATAACATGCATATTTTTAATTTTTTCCGTTTATATTGACAGATTATTAAAATTTTCACAAGCACCTTTTTTTTTTTGGTTTATTCAAGTTTTTATAATGGACATTTTTATTTGCCGCATTTTTATTCTATTCATTGTTACTAAATATAGTGAGATCAATTAACCAATAATAAAAAAGAAAAGTTTGCCCTTACCAAAAAAAGCCACAAAAATTTCCTTATTGAAAAACAACAAAAAAAGAAAAAAAAGAAAAGGTTTTGCCTGTTTACTATAATAAGAAACTTAATTTTTAATAATATATTTTAAAATTAAAATTTTCCAATTGCTTTTTATTATTTTGCTTAAATAAAAAAATTTTTTTATATGTCCTCATATATATATATATATACTTCTCCTAAAATTATTTTTCATTATCAAAACAATATTAGCTCCTCTTTAATTAGTTGAATAAAAATCCTATAACATATATTACATTATATTATACACTAACCTACCCTATCCATGTGAATTTAAAACGTGGGAAGATATCATCCGATCAGCTTAATTCCTTCATTTTTTATTATTATTATTATTTTTTTTAACCCCATTGGACTAAAAAAGCCCAAAAACCAGGCATAACTTCTAATGACTTAATCATCAATTAAAAACCATCTTTTCGAGTTAAGATTCTCTGTTCTTGTAAAGGTGGATCAACCTTGCATTTTTGATGTAACAAAAAATTAAACAAAATATCTAATCAATTAATAATTTTTATTGTTAATTTCAATAAATGAAACGAGTGAAACTAAACCCTGTCCAATTTTCTAGAAAATTATGTTATTTTTACAAAATATCCCTAGAGAACCGGTACATCTTTAACTTTGGCTTTGGCTTTGACTTTGGCTTTGACTTTGACTTTAACTTTAACTCCTCCGCCCCACTCTGCCACAAAATTTCAAAGATTACATAATCAGGAACTTTTTGTTTACAGTTTAGTATGTGACAGCAACGCTATAGAAAGTTCCTCGTGCTTGTCATCCAGAAAAAGATGGGCTGCATAAGAAATCCCAACACAATTTTTTGATCAACCAATGAAAAAAATGGTTACTTGGTGACGTCAAATGTTCACTTTACCTAGTTTTGTTGTACTATATCTCACATCATCCCACCCTTACCAATTCACAATTGAAAACTTTTCCCAACTAACAAAACACTCTTTTCCCAATTTTTCGTCAGTTTTTACCCTTTACCACAACCCCATTAACTTTCCTATCTCCGCACCACCACCGGCAGTACTCCACTCATCAATATATAAGAAACTTAAAAAATGTTGAGAACCCCTTCTGGAATTCCACGTTCGAGAAGCTTAAGCAATGATAGTCATTCACAACATTATCAAACACCTATAGGCGATGGTTCTAGTAAAGAAGCAAGAAAAAGACAAGCTAAAAAAGATGAAACAATAAGAAAAAAACTCGCACAGGAATTTGTTAAACAAACTGGGCAAAAGATCGATAAACCAATATCAAGAAATGCCGGTGGTACTGTGGGTAATCTCCGGCCTTTACCTGCGATAACGTTGTTAGGTATTTGTAAAATAATTGTTAATTCTTAAAAAAAATAATTATTTAAAACCTTGAAATTCATTTTAATTTATAAATCTTTTTATTTTATTTTATTTTATTTTTTTAATAGAAACTGCAACAGCCTCCGAAGCCGCAAGACATATGGCGGTTAAAAGGTTATTCTATATTCTATAACAGAACTTATCGAATTTTTTAATACTAATAAAAATTTTTTTTTTTTTTTAACAATTATTTCATTTTTTCAACTGTTTATCTCATCTTTACAATAACATAGGGCCGATGCGGTGCTAGTCACTGATGAGTATGATCAATTAACTGGAATCGTTACAGATAAGGATTTGGTTTTTCGCGTACTTGCCGAAAGTCGAGATCCTCGCTCTACATGCCTAGGAGAAATAATGACTCGCGATCCATCCACAGTAACAACAACTCATAATGCAACTGATGCTCTAAATAAAATGGTTGGTGGAGGATTTCGCCATTTAGTGAGTATTTCATCTTAAAAGTAACTTGTGAGATTCTTTACCAACTCTAAAATTTATTGAAAACTTTACAATTTTTTTTCTCCAATTTTCTAAGCCTGTTACTGATAACGCGTCCGAAGATATTATAGGCATGCTTGATATAACGGAATGCCTTTTGGATGCCCTATCTAAACTTGAAAGAGCTCATAAATCTACTAAACAGTTATCAGATGCACTTGATACAATGTCGGATTTTGACACTGCTCATAATAAAGATGTTGCCGTCTATATAAAAGCACTTCGAGAGCAACTTGGATTCCCGAAATTATCTTCGATACTGAACACTTCAAAACCTTTATCTGAAGTTTCCGTTCGTACCAATGTGAGAGATGCAGCTCGTCTAATGAAAGAACGTCATCAAACTGCAACTTTGGTTTTGGACGAGGGAAAAACCGTAGGAATATTCACCTCCAAAGATATTGTTGTGAGGTAAACCCAATATCAAAAATCTGATTTCTTTATCTATAACCAATCATTTTTTTGTTAATTTTCAATTTTAAACCAGAGTGATGGCCATGGGCTTAGACCCAACAATTACTTCGACAGTTCGTGTGATGACACCTTCTCCTGACATGTGTTCCCCTGATACCACCATTTTGGATGCACTTCGTAAAATGCACGGTAAATTATTATTATTATTATTATTATTATTATTTTTCATTGAATAAATGACTATTTGTCCCCCGAGACAATTTTAATTTTTTTGTTTATAAATATATTCAAATTATTAGGAGGACATTATCAACATCTCCCATTATTTGACGAAAATCATGGTGTGGTTGGTGTAGTGGATATTTTGGAACTTACCTATACTACTCTGAACACGGTTGGTAGACATGAGAAATGCCTTTCTTTAATATCCACAAGCCAATTGCCATCTCCAAATATCTTAAAAAAAGATCTTACCTTTATATCCCAGTTAAAATCCATCCAACCTCAAGAAGGTGATGGGCCTGTATGGAACAAGTTTTGGAATGCGATGGCCATGGAAGAAGGAGCATCAGATTCCCAATCCGAACTTCCAACAGTCAATGGTTCAATCTGTGATCCAAGCGTAAAAAATCCATCAACAGGTGCCACTAGTCCATCTTCAATCACTGACGCTCCAGTTCTCACCAGGTCCTTCTCTGCCTCTACTCCAACTTCCAAATTAGATGACGATTTAATTAACTTCAAATTCACCGACCCCAATTCAATGCAAACCCATCGTTTTAATGCTTCTTGCAAAGGATTGGATGAATTATTGGAAATTCTTCAAGTAAAGATGGGCTTAAGATCGATTGCTGAATTAACAGTTAGTTATATTGATGATGAGAATGATAAGATTGTGCTTACCTGTGATGAGGATCTTTATACAGCAATTTTAAGCGCTCGCAAAAGTCAATCTAATTTAATTCGGCTGGTTACTGACACCACCAAATTTTCAGTCGATGAAGAAGTCATCCACATTCCTCTGGTGCAGGAGCCTGGTCTTATCGATGATACTACAAGTTCCATAAATCACCACCCAACTTTCGAGCTCCTAATGATTTCAGGAAGTTCTTTTGGTATCGGATTTGCTGTCGGTTCAATATTGATGTGGGCTTTATTACGATCAAAATAACGAAAATCAAGCTGCTTAAAAAAGGAGGCCAAGAATCTTCCCCAACATCAGGGATTGTACTTTCTTTTCACAATTTATCCCCTCTTACTTTTTCCTTGCTAATTTATTGCAAAGAACTTTTTCTATGACTAGCCCGTTCCCAACCACCACTTGTTGCTACTTTAATTATATAACACAGCTATTATTTAGCTTCAAATCTCAATTATTGTGATTAAAACCAGCACAAGGATGGCTTGGTGCTAATTACTACTATTTAGCCTGGGATAGGCTACTCAAATTACAATGATTTATAAACGAACAAGATTACTCGATCCCAATAAAATAATGACGCAGCACTATCAATTGGGGGCCATCCAATAAAATCAGGCAGTTTCGTGTGACAAAAATTGGTGATAATTTTACATAAAGTAAGTTTTATGAATTGAAATTTCATTTTGAACTCGAAATTTCTCAAATTAATTCTATTTAATTATTCGCATAAACGCATTACATTATGTGAAAGATTACAACTTCATATTTGTATTATTGGATTATTTATGTGGTATTAAAATAAAACACAATTGTAGTAAAGGGTAACGTGCATAGGATATTTTCATGATTTATTTAATAATGAATTAATACAAAAAGTTGATTGATTGGTTTTAATAGATTTAAATAATCCAAAAAATTTTAAAAATTCTAAAGTCATAAAAAAACTGTGCTTTTAGGCATGATTTTTTTTCATGTAAATGATAAATTGTGTAAAATTATAAAATTCAATAATATTTTGCTTAATAATTAGTTTTCTAACATAAAACTTTATAAGCCTTGAATCATGCTATAACTCAAACATTTCCATGTTTCAAGTTTTTATATTTTCAAAAATCAAAAATAATTTTTGAACTAATGTTTTAAAATTAAAACTCCACAAATAATTACAAAATTATGAATCGTTTTACATTTCTTTACGGGTTTAAAGCCGTGGCTATAAGCTTGTTTAAATTAAAAAAATAAATTCTATGAAAGCGAAAAATATATAAAAAAATAAACATAGACTTTTCTCATTAAAGGTAAAAAGAGGTATTGGTAAAAACTTATTTTAAATTTTAAATTAATAAAATATCTCAAAACATCTCAAAGGTCAAGGATGCTGACTTGGTCCAAACATTGATTCTATAACGGGACGAAGTTGCTGGCCCAATGGTGTCATCAAGAAATCCGCGGGTAAGCCTTCAAAAGGAGAATATTGAGAATGAAATACTCTAAATTCATTTACAAAATGGATAAAAAATGGGAAAATCTTGATTCACATATATTACCTGTAATGAATTCAGGAATTTGTTTACCCGTCAAAAATTCACAAACGGCATTTGAAAAGTTATTACAATTGTTATCAAGCAAATGGTACTTGTCCATCGTAAAGACTTGACGTAGTTCATCAAGATATTCTTCAAAGATCTCTTGGGGAATTTGAGTATCGCCCATGTCAATAATTTGTGAAGGTGGACCTAATTGAGTTTCCCCCTAAAAAAAAAAATATATATATATATACATATATATAACTTGAATTAACAAATAAAAATAGTGCAAACTTACAGGTAAATCAAATAATATCCCTTGTCCATAATACCACTCCAGACCGTACGCCACAACTCCTGTGTGCCATATACCTTCTAAAGAATTTTAAAAGGATTTTATCCCAATGAATAAATGAAATGATAAGGGATAAATAAAACGTAGTTAAATTCTAGTTGAATACCAATTTGCCTCCCGGTTAAACCTAACGACAATGATCTGGCTAATCCCTGTGATAAATCATAAACATATAACTTGATTGGTGCCATGAAGTTTTTATTTTATTAAATAGGAGAGTAAAGAGTTTTCGTTTTCGTTTTCGTTTTCGTTTTAGACGGAAGTCAAATTGGATTTAATAATAATAATAATGATAATAATGATAATTTTCAAAACTTTTATTAAACCCCCGAGATAATTTATAGCTTTTCAAATTTTTGATTGTTTCACACGATATACACGTCCTGAAATGGCGTAATATCTGACGCAAGCTCTTGACGTATGCAAAGTAATCATTTAATAAACCCGATTTGTTTAAAAAAAAACAAAAAAAACTCCCCATTTAGTTTTTTACAAATTCGGCCGGCCCAATCCGTTTACCAGTTTTCCAGGAATCTAAATCATATGGACCATCATTACGTTGCAGTGAAAGGATTCCAAGTGAGTTCAAAAATTTAAAAAGAGCTTAGTGAAAAGGTTTTCAACTTGAGAAAAGTTAAGATGACGTATTTTATTTTTTATTTATTTTTTAGTTATTTATTTATTTTATTTTATTTTTTATTAATTTTATTTTTTATTTATTTATTTATTTTATTTTTTATTTATTTTATTTTTTATTTTTTATTTATTTTATTTTTTATTTATTTTATTTTTTATTTTTTATTGTACATAAAATTCTAAAAAATTGTGCTTATATTAATTGTGAGATTATATTTTATCGATAAAATGGACATGTATATAAATAGCTTGAATTACATAAAATTAATTTTTTTCTGAAAGACAAAGCTATTAATCAAATTATAATTATTATTCCAATTTATAAGAACATTTTGATAAAATTAAAATATATTAAAATAAATATATATATATATAAATTATGGCAAAATTATTAAAATAAAAAAAATATATTTATCAGATTTTTTATTGTTAAAAATATTTATTAAAATATAAATTTAACAAAACAAAAATTAAAATAATTTATATATATATTATTATTATTATTATTATTATTATTATTATTGTTGTTGTTGTTGTTGTTGTTGTTGTTATTGTTGTTGTTCTTGTTATTGTTAAAACCATTTATTAAAAAACAAAATTTTCAAAAAATAAAACTGTAATTTTTTTTTCGAATTATACAAAAAATAAAAAAAATAAAGTTTTGTAAATAAATAGATAAAACAACTTTTAAAAAATAATACTGTCTGGTTATTTCTTTAACTTAAATGTAAATTTAAGTATTAAAATTACAAATTTGTTGACTTTCATAATAATAAAGCTTTATGTAATTGTTTTAGATTTAAATACTGTTTTAATTAACAATAAAATAGAATTTTTTTTTAAATAATCAAGTTATTTTAAATGTTTGTTAATTAGAATTGTTTTTAAATATTCTAAATTTTTAAAATTAAAAAAAAACATATTAATATTAATAATATAAATATAATATTTTATAAAAATATTATATTTAACTTAATTAATATTAAGTTTATTGGCTTGTATATATATTTTATTAAAACTTTATAAAAATTGTTAATAATAATAAACTTTGTATTTAATATAAAAAAAAAATTGAATTTTTTTGGTCTATAAATTAAATATAGTTAAAAAAAGTTTTATAATTAATAAATTTATTAAAAAGTTATATTTTAAAACTTTAATTGTTAATTATTTAACTCTATATTATTTGTTATTGGCTAAAAAAAATATTATTATATATATAATAATTATTAAGTATTTTATAATTTTTAATATAATTGATTATTTAATATTTATAAATATAAATAATATTTGTTTATTTGGTTTTGTTTTTAATTTTTTATTGGCTTTTAATTACAAAAATTATTTTAGTTTAGTTTTAAATTACAGTTTGGTTTTATTAAAATTATTAAAACTTTTAATATTAAATAAAAACATAAGTATATAATATAATTTTAATTAGTATTATGGATAAATTTTTGGCTAATGTAATAATTCTGTAACTTGGTATTCTGGTTAGTAGTATTCTACTCTAAAGAATTTTCTAAAGGTTTTAAGTTAAAGTTTTTTGTATAATAAACAAAAATTTAATGAATAATAATTAATAATTAATTCGAAGTTTTCTTAATATAATAACTAATTTATTCTGGTATTTACATCTTTTTAGTAAGCAATCTTAGTTTTTTGACTATATTTATACTTTTTTTAATATTTTTTACTAAGCAATTTTTAATATTATAATCTTAATATTTTTTCTATAATTAATTAGTAAACTTAATTAAAACAATAATAATAAAATAATAAAGTAATAATTAATATCTTATTAATAATCATAATCAAAAACTATTGTTTTAATGTTTTTAAATAATTATGATAAATACTAATAGTATTAATATAACTATAATATGAATTTTAATAAGATAATTTTAAATTTATTAATTAATAAGTAATATTAAAATAAAAATAACTAGATTGATCTTAAAATAAGCTTATTTGTTTTTTGATAATATTTTTTAACTTTTAATACTTTTATTATATATATAAATCTTCATTATATGAAATTTCTAAAAAAATTTTAAGTTATTGTTAAAATTCTTAACATTTTTAAAATTTCTAATATTTTTGTTAATATTTCTAAAATTCTTAAGATTCTTAAAATTTTTGATATTATATGCTTTTAATAATTTTTTATTTTGCTATTGGTTATTTTTTATTTATTATAATTTTTGTTTTTCTTTATTAATAATATTGATTTAAGTAATTAATTATATATAATAAGAACATAAATTATATTTTTTGTATAATAATTATTTATTATATAATTTAAAATAATAATTAAATTACATTTTATAAAAACATAATAAAAAAATTATAATTTTGTAATTGCTAAATTAAAATTTAAAAATTATTATTATTATTATTATTATTATTATTATTATTATTATTATAAATATTAAAATTTAAATTATTTAAGTTTTAAAAAAACTTCTTTCTCTCTTACTTTTACAAACTCTCAAAAAGTGCTTTTCTGATAAAAAAGTTTTTTATTTTTTCTTGTTAGTATTTCACAATTTCTCTTTCTAATAATCTCTTTTTTGAAGTCCTGGAGGCTGCTTTTAGTAACAATATGTTTAAGAAAGCACCAAAGAGTGTTTTTTATGGTCCTGCTGGTGATTTCTTCTCGTAAAAGAAGAGAGTTATGTTTGGGAATGTCAAACACTCAAGGGATGAAAAGGATATTTCTTTGGACAGGTCTGAGCTTAGTGTTAGTATGTTCTCTGATGTGGATAGTGTGTTTGGTAATGAGAAAAATACTAACATGACTGGCATTAATGTTGGGTCTCTTCTGGATTCTGTCGTCAATACTCCTAAAGCCAAGCATGTTAATACTAGTGCCATTTTTGGTTTACCTTTTGGTTCTCCTAATTTTGTCATGGATGATGATAAAGATGTCTCTCTTCCTTCTCGCCTTTCAATCCCTCTGGAAAAAAAATGGATTGACCCTAAAATTGTTAAGACTCAGGTTGAGGTGTTGGTCAAGAAATCATTTGCTTTGGACATCAATCTTTCAGCTGTGGAAGAAAAATTGGCTATGTCAAAAACTCAGTTCGTCAGAAAAATTTTTTCAAAAATCAATGGTTTTGGGGGGGCCACTACCCCCTCAAAATTTGAAGAGATTATCAGATCGATGTTTACATCAGAAAAAAGCATGAAAAAGGCCATTTTATTGGCTGGTGAAAATGGGATCAGTATAAACAGCAATTTTAAGAAACAAGAATTTTGTTCAAATTGGGCCATAATAATTAAGGAAATTCCCATGGATACACCTAGGGATATGATTGTTGCTGCAATATCTGAGTTTGGACAAATTAAGTCGATCAAAATTCAGTTAATTGGAATGTGGCAAAAGACTGTAGTGAAGTTTGCCAAATTGAGTCAAGCCAATCTGTTGGCCTCAAAATGGTCATTCCTGATCAGAAAAGATTCAGTATGTGTTACCAAAGCAGTAGGAGATCACGATATCTGGGCATTGAGAGATCAGTTCAGAGTGCTGTTGTTTACTTTGCCAGTGGAAACAACTGCACATAATCTTGATACTCTTTTGGAAAAGACTGGTGGAAAAACTTACATCATTAATCATTTATTTGCTGTGGTTGGCTTTGAATCTAATGAGGAGTTGGAATCTGTTTTTCTCACTAAGCCTATTTTTGGTGAGGTACATCTCTTATGGATGAGATTGGATTTGGTTTGGTGTGGGAAGTATGGGCATTTTGGCCATTCTACTCTGGAGTGTGATGTATCGGTTGAGTCATCTTCTGGCCTTCCAATTTTGTTTAAGAAGTCTGCTTCTGGTTTTGATTATCTTCAGTTAGCCAGGTTGTATGCAAAAAAATGTTCCTATCTCTCACTTTGCTGCCTTTGGCGAAAAATCTTGGGCTCAAGTGGTGTCTCTTGCCTCCTCTTCTGGTGGCTTCTCTTCTGGTTCTGGTTCACTCTCTGGTGGTATGCATCTTTCTTTTAGTTTTTCTGGTCTTCAGGTTGATGGTTTGGGTGATTGTTTGGTGGTTTTAGAGTGTTTTTTGGAAATTTTTTCGAATCAGGTTTCTGTTATTCTTAAAAAATTGAGTTTTGTTAATCTGGTGCCTTTGGTATTCACTTCTTATGCTCCTTCTATGGCTGGTTCAGTGCCTTTGGCTCTGATTGTGGATTTAGATATGGCTCTGGATGATGTGTTGGCTCTGTTTGTTCCGCCTCTTTTTGGTAGTGATGAGCCTACTGCTGGTCTTAGTTCAAGTGGTTCTAAGGTTCTTACCTCCAAGGTGGGCAGTTTGGAATCCAAATTATCTGCTCTAGAAGCTTCATTTGGTTTGATCCTGGCAAGATTGAATCTCTTGTGTTCTGGTTCGGGCTTGTCCTTACTCCCTTTATTCCAATAAGTAATCTGGTCTGGAAATTAGCTACATGCAATGTTTAGAGTATCAATGTTCCTGCAAAACAGACAGACATAGTCTGTTGGCATGTGAGTTCTGGAAATATGATTTTCTTTGTTGCTGAGACAAAATTGAGATTCTCTTTTGGATCATGAATCAGGAACAAATTTGATGGGATTCGGATTTTTACTTCTGGGTTGGATATTGGTTATCTCGGTGCTGGCGTTACTGTGATCATAAACAACTCTTTGACTTGCCATGTTTCTAGGATTGAATAGGTTCCTGGTCATTTGATTTCAATTTGGCTTTTGTTTAAAGACAAGCTTTTGGTTACAATTTTGGGTTTGTATACTGGTGCTTCTTCTGGGACTAGATTTGCTCAGGCTCTTGTGGTGAATTTTTTTATTGCTAAGGCTGTTAACTCCAGCACTTTTGTTGTTCTGGGTGGTGATTTTAACGAGAATGATTCTGGGAGAAGTGTGAGTTTTAAGTTCTGTTTGGGTTTGGGTTTAGTCAATTCTTTTGTTAGACACTTTTTGGTCAAAACAGCTATATGGAGCAATTCTAGGGGGTAAAGAAGACAATTGATTTTATTCTTGTTAGTGGGACTCTATCTTTTGCTGTTGCAAAGCATTGTGTCAATTCTGTTTCTGATTTCTTCAATACAGATCACAAATCTGTCATGGTTTCAGTTGGCCTGGGTGGACTCTTAGATGTTCAGCTGAATGGTTTGCATAAGCAGACCAACAAGGATCATTGGAAGTTTAGGATAAAGAATACTGATGATGCTGGGTGGTCCTGTTTTAAGAAATGTTCTTCTGCTAAGATGTTGGAGGTAAAGAGGAGATTTTTTGGCACTGCTGCTGGTCTTGATTTGGATGCTATGTGGTTTTTGCTGGAAAAGGTGGTGGTGGATTCTGCAGATAAAATATTTTTCAGACATTGGTTCTGTGATTTTCAGTGCTCAAAAAATAAACATTCTTCTAAGTTCCTGGATTTGGAGTTGCTGATTGCCAAGATAGTCAAATGCCTGACCTTTGCTGATACTTTTGGTTTCGATCGATTCGTGAAAAAATGGTCAGCTCTGAATGCTGGTAAAGCTTTTGTTCTGGAGGACATGGTTTGTGGTGGCCAAAAAGTAAAGAACCTTTTTAGTTATTTGTCACTTGTCAGAAAGGGATATAGAAAATCCAAGATGTTTGAATCAAAGTTGCTGCAAGAGGCTACTATTAGAAAGACTATTGAAAAGCACATGGAACAATTTTGCTCAGACAAGGGAAGTATGATTAGGAGTGTTCTGGATCAGCCATTTTGAAAGGTGGTGTTGAATCATTTGGTGGTTAATAATGAATTGATATTGGAGCTGGAGGAAGTCAGGTCAAGTGTTGACAAGATTATGGAGAGTTGGACACAGAAGCATGTGATGCCTATGGTGCTGTCTGATCTCTGGACTTGTTAGTATTCACCTTTGAACTATGTTAGAGATGATGCTTTTTTTAATGTAATAAATGTGATTAGCATGGGTGAATTGCTTTCGGTTACTAATAGTCTGCCTGATGGCAAAGCTGCTGGCTTGTCTGACATTTCCAATGAACTCTGGAAACATGGTTGTGGTGAGGTGTTGGAATGCCTTTTGGTACTGCTAAATGTGTGCTTATCTATTGGCATGGTGCCTGCTTTGTGGAAAAGAGCATGAGTCTCAATGATCCCTAAGCCTTATGATTGGGATAGTGTTTTTACTAATACTCATTCTATTGCTTTGATTGAGACTGCCAGAAAAATTTTGTCTAAGATTTTGTCTGATCACATCTCTTTGGCTTGTAGTAAGTTTGGTGTTCTCTGAAGTGATAATTTTTCAGTGCTCTGTGGTACTTCTACACAATCTCCAGTGTTTGCAGTTGGTTCAGTTGTGAAGAATACTTTTGAAAAAAATAGGGAAATTTGGTTGGTTTTGCAGGATATGTGGAAGGTGTATGATTCTGTTAGTTGGTCTTACTTGAAAGCTAATCTGCGGTACATCAAAATGTGTAAGAAGTTTATTGGATTTTTTGAGAACATTCACGAGGATAGAGTTAACAGGGTGATGACTGATTTTGGCTTGTCAGATAACTATAGTGTACATGATGGATTGGACCAGGGTGAAGTTTTTTTGCCTCTCTTATGAAAGATTTTCTATGATCTACTCTTATGCAAAGTGAAACAACACAAGCATTTGTGTGGATACCATGTTGATTCTAAGTTTGTTGCAAAGATGGGCAGAGTTGAGGGTGTGGGTGGGATGATGTTTTACTTGGCGGCTGGTGCATTCGTCGATGATACAATTTGGATTGGAAATTGTCAGGCCTTCACTCAGTATGCTCTGAACATTGCCAGTAAATTCTTCAAAATCAATGATATTTCTATTAATAATGATAAGACGGTAACTATTCCCATTAACCAGGGTGTTAGGATTGTCTCTCTGAGTATTTGTGGTCAGCCAATCTTGATTGCTAAAAAGGGCAAAGCTCATTATTATCTGGATATCTTCTTGTCTACGGAGGGTTTTTCTAAACCTAGTGTGTTTAAAGCTTATTCTGATGTTCGTTTTTTTGTCAACATCATGCTCAGGAAGGCTATTACAGATAAACAGTTCTCGTATTTGGTCTCAGCTGTCTTGCAGCCTATAGTTAGTTACTAGACTCAATTTAGTTTTGTTTTATCTGGTGTTTATTGCAAATAGGATGTTATGGTTAAAAAGGGTCTTAAGTTCAAAGCTGGTTTGCCTTGTAATTTTCTGGATGCTGCCTTACATCACTCTTCTTTGTATGGCTTGAAAACTTTTGAACAAGTGCAATCTGAAGGGAAAATTGCTGCTTTGGTGTCTTTTTCTAATGCCTCTGGGATCCTTGGGCGTTTGTTCAATTATAGGTTTTTGGACTTGCAGATTCTTGGCTGGGCTTCTCTGGATTCTTTGCAGTTTCCTGTCAAGTTGTGTGTTAGTCCAGTCAACAACTTTTTGGCTGGGATTGCAAAAATTTTTTTGAGTAATAAGCTTTCTTTGGCTAACAACCTTCCCAATGCCTTTCACAGTCCAGGTTGTTTTCCACTTTTGTCAATTCTAGGTAGTTCTGAGTATTTTAATTCTGTTTGCTTTCTGAAGTGTTTTGGGGTTGCTTTTGGTGATCGGATTTTGGATAAGAGAGACCATGTGCTAGATTGGAAAATCTTTTGTTGTTGGAAAAAGTTGGACCCATGGGGCCCTGTGCCTTATTGGTTCTCAGTCGCATCTGAGTTTATGTTGGTTTAAGGCTTTTCTGCTTCCAGTTCTGCTGGTTTTGCTCAGTCTGTTGATACAAACATTTTAGATTCTGAGGTGTTTTCTCTGGTAAAAGATGGGTTGCATGATATCTGGTCTAGTTGCTTTGAGGTGTATACTGATGGATCTTTGAGAAATGCTGGCTTGGTTGATGCTGCTTGTGGTGCTGCTGTGTATTTTCTGGTTTTAGATAGAAGTGTTGGTGTTGTGGTTGGTGGTCTATTATTCTCTACTCTAGCTGAGTTGTAGGCTGTTGTGTTGGCTCTTGAGTGTGTACCTTCCTCTTGTCAAGTGATTTTGCATACTAATAGCCAAGCTGCTATTGATGTCTGCTTGTCAAAGTTGTCTTGTGCCATGCCTGATTCATAATTGGTGCTGGTTGGAAAGACACCATATTTTCAATCTGATTAGGGAAAAAGATCTCAAGATGGTCTGGGTTAAAGTTAAAGGCCATTCTGGCATTTTGGGTATGTCAAGGCTAATTTGGCAGCTGAGGAAGCTGCTTGATCTTCCTTCTCTTTGTTGGTTGGAGTTTATGAGTGTTATTTGATGGCTGAAAACATGGCAATCCCTGATAATGCCTGCCACTTTGTAAGGGACATTTTTTGATCTATTAATCATGCTGACTGAGAGGCTGGGCCTGGTGTGAGTATGATACCTGTTGATCTTGTTGGGTGTATAGACTGGATTTCTACCACAAAAATTTGGCATCCAGACTCTCATATGCTTACTGAGTTTACTGGTCAGAAAACTTCGAATTTGTGCTCATATTTGATAAAAGCTGTGTACAGTGTTACCGAAGGTTTTTGGTCTCTTTTCTTAAATGTTGTCGATGCTTGTTTGCTGTGAATTCACGTTTTTTGGATGTGGTTGAACCTTCAGTAACTGAATTTATCTTCAAATTATCTCTTATAATTTGAACTGCTGGGCTTATAAGTGAAATGACCAATTCCATGCCAGTTACTTTGTATAGTTACATTGTAGTAAATGTCAACTCTTTCCCAAGAATTGCTTGTTGTTACAGGTGATTATTTCTGCTTTAAATTAAATAACAAACCCGTAACTTGGTGCTCAAAAGCTACTTCCATTGAGGCTGTTCTGAAGGTGCTGTATCTGAAGGTTTTGGTTGAGTCCTTTGTATAATGGACAGAGATTCAATAGTGTCAATAGTAGATATATTTTCCAAGAGTTTTCCCAATTTCTTTCTCAGCATGGTGGCCGGATTTAGTCTGGCAGTCGTGCCCTTCTGGTAAGCTATCCGATAATATATAAAATCCTACCCATATTTCTGGGTCTTTTACCAGGCTATCCTTGACATCAATAACTCAGTGCTTAATCTTTTATCAATTAGTATATAACAACAAATCAAAAATAAAATAAGAAAAAAAGAAATAAAAGAAAAATAAAGAAAGCAAAGAAATAAGCCAAGGCAATTTGCAGATTAGTATTCCATCAATAGCTGTGATCAAGAGCTATTGTTTCAGCGTGGTTAAGTATTAATTTCTATCAACATGAAGGATTGATAGTGAGGAGTGGATTTGAGATATGAAATAATTATTTATTTGATGATTGTGTTTCTAGGTTAAGGATTCTGTGGTATCGATTCTGTCTTTTCTGTTTCTAACACTACTGCTATATATACATAATTGAGATTCCTCAATTCCTCAATTCTTCATGACAGGAATCCTGGAATTCCTGGAATTCTGCAATTCCTTTAAGAGAAATCGGAATCCTGCAATTCCTAAGAGGAATCCTGGAATTCTATATTTACTATGCTTACTTTTAATTGGCTAATAATTATGCTAATAATTATGCTAATATATTTCTTATATTTCTATAAGTAACATTATTCTCTCCTTTTAATATTGAGCTCCGTCGAAATCTAACTCATGTAATTCTTCCTTTTAAAGTATTTTCTGGATTTTGTTTTTGAGAATTACTTGTGTTATTTGGGTCTGTAATTCTTTAAATTGAGCATTGGTGATTTTTCCCAATTGATTACTGGTAACCAGATCCATTGCTCTGTTAAGCAGTATTTCTGGTTTATCTTGAAATGCTGTGTGTATTCAGTATATGGCTTGGGCTTGTGTAAATAAGTTGTTCTTTTCCACAAAATATTTTAATTGTTGTAGTACTCCTTGGTCAAATAATTGCTTTGTTTTATCTGTATATAGATTCTGGATATTTACGTGTTGTCCTAAGTAAAAATAACAATAGTTTTGTGGAAATTGTTGTATCTACCAATTCCAAGTTTCTTTAGTCAACTCTTGATATAGTGACTCTTTTGTCAATTTTTTTATTGCTAATTTTACTTTTGCCATGATTTTGTTCACAGTATTTTCAGTTTTCCTCTGTGTTCTGAGTTGAAATGTCTTTCTAGTATCTTGATATCGAATGGTTTGTTGATTGATTGTAATCTTCATTTCCTGGTGTTGGATTAATTGAAAGAGTTGTTGTGCTAGTGAGTGAATGTTGTCTGTAATTTCCATTTTTCTGATATTTTCTGTTGCATCTACTATGTCTTTATATATTCTTTTGATGGATCAATTTAACATGTTGTTGTTGATAATAATGATTGGTTCCCAATCTTATGAAATTTTATTTGGTTGGACTAGTATTCTCTGTACTCCTAATTGTGGAATATTACTGGTAGATGGTAGTGTGATGTTGTGATATGGTTTTAGTTGATCTCCATATGCTGCTTTGGTTAAAATTTTGTTATCCAATCTTAATTTGTAAGCTCCATTTCCTAGAATTTCTTCTATGTGAAATGGTTCGTCCTATTTGGGGTCAAATTTTCCACTCCATTGTTTTTCTGCTTTGGTATATGTAGTAATACTTTGTCTCTGATTTTGAATTTAACTGGTTTGTCTGGTAGTTGACTATCGTGTCTTTCTTTCTGTGTTTTTTGTGATTTTTGGATATTATTAGCTGCTCTTCTTTGTTTGTTTTCCAATGTTTTCATTAAGTCATATGTTTTTCTCAGCAATGTTTCTTAAAAATTTTTCTCTGTTATTGGTTCAGCTGGATATGTATTAATTTTTCTCTCTACTGGTAATGTTGCTATTCTCCCATATACTAATTTAAATGGTATTGCTTGTATAGTATCTTGTTTCGTTGTCCAATAAGCAAATAGTACTGATGGTATGAACAAATCCCAATCGTTCTGGTTTTTTTGGCTGAGCTTGGCTATTGCTTCACACAATGTTCTATTAAATCTTTCTACTAATCCGTTGGTTTGTGGATGGTATAATGATAATAATGGTCTCTTGATTCCGAATTTTTGGCTCAATTCTGTTAATGTTCTGTTCACAAAATGAGTTCCTTGGTCTGATAATAATTCTTTTGAACATCCATGTCGACAAATTAAATCCTGATAAATGAATTTGGCAATGGATTCTGCATCCGCTCTTTGAATTGCTTTTGTCTCTGCCATTTAGTAAGATAATCCATAGCTACTGTTATGTATCTGTTTTCTCTGCTGGTGATTGTTAATGGTCCTACTAAATCAATTCCCATATGATCAAATGGTTGTTCCACTTTGATTGGTCTTAATGGTTTACTGGGTCTTGTTCCTCCTCTTTGCTGACAAGCGTCACAATTTTGAACATATTGAATGATGTCTGGGTACATTAATGACCAATAGTATCTTTTTCTAGTTCTTTCTATGGTTGCTTCTTTGTGAAAATGTCCTGCTGTTGGATTTGAGTGCATATTGAATAATATTGTCTCTTTTTCTGGCTCCATAATTACTTTGATTGGTTGATCTAGATCCCTTCTATTTTTCTGATAAAATATATTTTGGTGAGTGATGAAATATTTTAATTGGTATTTGATACTCCTTTGTTCCGTATGAGATAAATTCTCCTTGAATTGTTGAGTGTTTAAATAATGTTGTAATTGTTGATATTTTTGTATGTTCATCTTTTGTTGTATTTTTCTATTGGTATTGTTCTGGTTTTATTATATTTTTGGGTTGAAATGTTCTTAAATTTGTCTTATTTGCGATAAACCATTAGCATTTCTGTTGTCTTTTCCTTTTTTGTAATGTATAGTATACTTGTATGGTGCGAGTGCCATTTTCTATCTTGACTGTCTTCCATCTCCAAATTCTTGTTTTTGGAGTGATGTTAATTCCTTGTGATCTGTGTATACTTCAAACTTCTGGCTCAAGTATTCTTTCCATTTCATGACAGCCCAGTATATTGCTAAGTGTTCTTGTTCCGGTGTTTCATAGTTCTTTTCAGCTGGTGTTAAACCTCTGCTGGCATATGCTACTGGATGTTCTCTGCCATCCAGTCTTCTCTGAGATAATACTGCTCCCAATGCTTGACTGGATGCATTGGTAGTGATAATGAATGGTTTGCTGTAATCTGAATAGATCAGTACTGGAGCTTAGATGAGCTTTTTCCTCAGAATATCAAAAGCTTTTTGTTGACTTTCTGTCCATTCATATTTCGCATTTTTGTTTTGCAGTTAATTGAATGGCTGTGCTATCTTGGAAAAATTCTTGATAAAATGACGATAGTAACTGGTAAATCCCAAGAATGATTTCAGTTCTGTTATATTGGTCGGTACTGGAAAGTTCTTTACTATCTCTATTTTTTCTGGATCTGTTTTGATGCCGTCTTTGCTGATTATGTGTCCCAAGAATTTGAGTTCTGTTTTGCCAAAGAAGCACTTTGTCACATTTAACTTTAGTCCTGCTCTTCTTAGTCTTTCAAACACTTGTTGAAAATGATGAAGATGATTATCAAATGTCTTTGAGAATACATTGGTGTTGTCCAAGTATATAACTACTAATTTCCACAATAAGCCAGTATAAACAATTTCCATTAGCCATTGGAAAGTTGCTGGGGCATTGGTTAAGCCAAATGGCATTACTTTAAATTCAAAATTCTCTTCTCTAGTAGTAAATGCCGTCTTCTCCTTGTCAGCTGAATTCATGGCTACTTGCCAGTAATCACTGTTCAAATCTAATGTGGAAAACCATTTGTTCCCACCGAAAGCATCGAATAATTTCTGTATTCGTGGAGTTAGATAACTGTCTCCACGAGTTACACCATTGCGTTTCCTGTAGTCTACACAAAACTAGATTTTTCCATTTTTTTTATGGACGAGTACCACTGGTAATGACCATGGACTCATTAATGGTTGAATTAATCCATTGTTAAGCATTCTGTTTATCTCTTGACGAATAATCTTGTGGCTGGCTGGTGGCACTTTGTATGCTTTTTGTTTAATTGGCATTGCATCTTCAGTCTTAATCTGATGCTGGATAATGTCAGTTTGGCCAAACTCATTTTCACTGGCAAAGATGTCATTGAAATTGTTAAGTAACATCTTGAACTGCATACATTGGAGTGAATCTAAGTTTCCCATGTTCATTTGTTCCAATTGTTCTAGTTGGAGCAAATAACATTTGTCTTGTCCATAGATTGTTTGTGATGTAATGTCAACATATCCACAAAGTTGTGGAAAGTCTGGAATGGAGTTTGGTAATTGGTCTTCTATTTCTGTGATTAAATATCCGATGGTGGTTCCTTCTGGTATGTTGATAATATTGCCAGTGTTGTTGTAGATGGGAATTTTTATGCTGTTATAGCTTTTGGCTAGTATGTAGAGATTGATCAACCCAATCTCTCCTAATTCACAAAGGGTTGCTTCCACTTCAAAAATCTGTTCTTGCTCCTTTTCCTTTCTTTCTATTGCTAACATGTACTGGCTATATGGTGGAATGGAAATAGCTTGACCAGTTGAGATAATTTCTCCTTGGCCAACAATTTTTTCCTTCATCATATTAACTGATATCTCTATTCTACCCGTTGATCCAAATCCTTGTATTCCCCTTGCTGTTATTCCCAATTCCTCCCTCTTTCCCACTGACAGTAACTGAGCTACTCTAATCAGAGGCAGGAATATTGCCTGTGCTATCTTTTTGTTGGGCTCTATTATATAGGCTTTTTCTGAGTCATTTTGTAGCATAGCGATAATATTTCTTACATATCCCATGTCAATTATTCCTCCTTTTATATTGATCCCTCTTTTTGCTAAACTACTCCTAGATGCTAATTGAACCATTGTTGTTGCCAGAATTTCTAGTGCTATTTTCAGATCAATGCAGGTGCATGAATGCGGTTCTAATTTGATGACATCTTTTCTTGGATATCTCAGATTAAACCCTGCATCTGTGTTATGTGCACGTTCTGGCATAATACCTTCCCTATTGTCACTATACCATTTCAACTCTTGTTCCTTGGAGAGATCTGGTAGTGCAATGTATTGTTCATAGTTTACATTGGGTTTTAAATCTGAGTCTAAATTGTTTTTGTCATCATTGCCAATTTGAATAGAGCTTGAACCATTGTTATCGTCGTCATCGTCAGAGTTTGAATCACAATTGATTGGCGATTCTGATTCTGATGCACAGCTGCTGATTGGTTCTTCTTCTTCAGGGATCAAGTAGATCATGCGTGGTGGTAGATTGTAGATGAGGTCACACTCATCACAATACTAGAAGTCACAGGGAATTAGGCAGTGTTAACATAGTCGAGCATTCAACTGCTTTAATCGTTGTTTTTGTTCTTCCCTTGTGGGTGCTAATTCTTGGTAGTGTTCGTGGAATTGTTCTAGATCCAGGAGGTTTATGATGGGTTTTGCATCCCAGTCAAGCTCTAAAAGTTCTGGGGGGTTGTCTTTAATCATTTTTATCTCTTCTGGCATCGCCCCTTCAATTTTGGCAAGTGCCATTTGCCATATTTTATCGTCATCATGTGGACAACTGTCTAGTTGCTGTACGGCTCTTTGCCAGACTGCTTCCATTGAGGTTTCTTTCCTTACCCAGTTGCTTATTAGAATTGTGTATTGACACAATACATTACATGTTTCTCTACATCCTGAGATGTCATTCCACATTTCTTCATCTAGCAGGTCTCCCCACAAGCGAGACAAGGTTGGTTATCCCATTTTTCTTGTCTTTTTGGTCGTCCAAAGCATTCGAATAAGCATGGATGACAGTAGAATTTTGTTGTAGTGTGGTATTCCTCATTGTCGCCACAGCATGCGCCCATTGACGACAATTTCTTACTGCAATCGACGCATATAAGCTTAGGTCGACGATAGGTAGATTGTTGTGGTATAGTGTGGGTGTTATAAGTGGTAGTGGTTTGAGTGGTCTCTTTTTCTTTTCCTTTCCCTTTATTTTCTTTGTCTTCTTCCCATTTCCAGCTTGAAGTCGGTTTGCTCTCATTGTTGTCGGTCCATGTCAGGTTATCGGTTTTCCAGGTAAGTTCTTTTTTTTGTTTCCCTTTTTTCTTGTTGTTGTCGTCCCAGGAGAGTATTGGTGGCAGCTCATTGTGCTCTTCGTCAGCCCACAATACTTGGTAGGCTTTTCTTTCTCCTCCTCCAGTTCGATCAATAGTTTTTCTCTTGGAGGTGTTTTGAAGTGGCCACATGTGGCCGGAACACATATGTGTTGGCCCTAATACATTAGCTGGAGTTCCTGGGTGTTCCAGTCTAACATTGCGTTGACTTTTGATAGCCAGTTATTACTAACGAGAGCTTGGTATTGAGTGGCTTCTATTACTAGAACTTTAATAGAAGTCACGATGCCATTGACTTCAAAAGGAAACTCGTCAATTTCACCGATTGGAGTTTTGGTCACTCCGTCAGCTGTGATAATTCTGGCGCTGGCAGCTTGATCAACTCAGTGACCTAATTGATCCATGAGTTGTCATGTGATTATGCTGCCAGCTGATCTACTATCTAGGATGAGTTTGATGAGATGACCATTAACTCTGGCATCCGTGTACATTGCTGTTATAGGTTTCTCTTCGAGGGCAGCTCCACTGAATAATGGTATTAGTGTGTTTTCTTCAAGTTTAAAAGGAAAGATAGCTGCTAGGGATTCGTCGCTAAAGATGGTTGCTGGTGAAATTGTGTTGGTAGGTACATGCTGATGGGATTCTGTGTTGTTAGATGTGGCATTTTCTGGGGTAACCAGGAGACTTAAATAATGTTGGGAATTTGGGTTTTGGACATGACTGGTATCCAAATTCTAGGTGTGTGATCTTGATGGTGGATCTAGTGAATGGGGAATTGGTTGGTGAACAACCATTGCTGATCTCCAGTTTTGAGTGATTCTGGATTGAGGGTTGCCTGATGTCATTTGAGCTGGGTTCTGGGGTAGTGTTTGAATTGGTTGGGGTTAATAGATAATTTGTGGCTGTGGTTGATATATTACTTGTGGCTGCAGCTGATAAATCGGAGGTTGATATACTGGCGGTTGATAGATTGGTTGCTGCGTCATTGGCAGGTAATTATTCCAATATTGGTCTTGACTTTGATTTGGATAATGATTCGGAGTTTGAAACCAGCGATCGGGGTTTCGATATTGATTTCCTAATCATTGGTTATTTAAATGCTGGTGACAGTCAATTTGGATATGTCCTTGGTTACCACAATAGTGGCAGATATGCATTTCCTGTTGTCACTATTGATTGGTTGATGAAGATGGACATGGTTGATTTTGGCCACGATTAGGATGTTCTTGGTTATTGTGTCATTGTGAAGACTGATAAATGGCGTAATTGTCAGCTAAGTATCCTTCCAATCTCTTATTGATTGATTCACTGAACTTCTCCAATTTAGAATCCAATTCAGATGATCCGTTCATTACTAGATTAACGGCTTGGACATGATTAGCCTCTAACTCAGTAGATTCAAAATCTCTGGCACGTGTGACTGTGTCTTGAAGCATACCAGAATACAACAGATGTACATGTTGCAAGATGCTGCTGCGTAAGCCATGGATAAACTGGTTGAGTATCTGTGGTGCTGTGAAATAGTCGTTGTCAATTGCTTGAATTTGGCACAAGTTTCGATGGAAGCATCCCAGGTAAGTGGTGACTGCTTCAGTTTCTTCTTGTTTCATGGTGGTAAATGTATTGACTAGGCAATTGATGCTATTGTTGTTGCTAAAGTATCTTAGGAATTCCACTTTGAAGGCATTGAAATCTTGTGGTTTATTAACCAAGCTCTGATACTATAAATTGGTAGTATTCTTGAGAAAGTAGGGAATGGCTTGCATGGCTCGGACATTATTCCATCTGTTGGCTGTGATGGTCTTTTCTACATTATTCAGCCATACTTGAGCATCATCCTCTTCACCAGTAAAGTTGTCAAGTTTTGCGATGGGTGCATAGGCCATTGGGTTTAAGTTAGGTGGTTGTGGTGGCTGTTGAAGTAGTTGTTGGGGTGGTAGTTGAAGTGGCTGTTGTATAGGTTCAGCTACTGGATTAATCAGCGGTTGATCAATGACGATTATCAGAGGTAAGTTTTGCTAATTAATTAATTCAGGTTTTGGATTGTTCTGTCTTTGCTGATTCGGAGTTTCGATTTTCAAATTGTCTATATTTAAATTTTGCTGAGCTTGAAGATTCAGGGTTTCAACTTCTGGGCTTTCAGTAATTGGGTTTTGGTAAGTAAATTCTTGATCCTCTAATTCTTCTTCCTCTTTTTCTGATTCTGCTGCTTCCCACAGATCAGAGATTCCGAAATCTGGTGAAGGCGGTGGTGATCGAAGTCCTGATGGGGTTGATGATCACAAATTAAATCCCTTAAAGTATTCACCATATGGTTCTAACAATTCTGTTTTTCTTTGTCTACTTTGGAATGGGAATCGTCCAAATGCTGATGTTGCAGTTGATGAGAACGCATCGGTTGATGATATGTTGATGGTGCTTCCAGGTGTATAGTGGTAGAATGGATTGCTTGGGGATTCAACTCTGTTTTTCTTCCAAGCAGGTGGCTGTAATTTTCTGGGTGTTACTGCTGGTGTTTGTAATTATCCTTTGCCTTTATTAGCATATGTAATTGGATATTTTTGTTGAGTGTGGTGTTCAATTTCTTTGTTGATCTCAGTAATGATGGATGCAAAATTATGATTTGTTGGTAGGTTGGTGTTTTGAATTAATTCTTTATAGAAAGTTTCTCTTGCTGATTCAGTATTCACTAGTGTTCCTAATAAAAAGGAAATCTTTTCGTTGACGTAAAAATTGAAGATTAATTCAGTAGATATATGATTGTGGTTTAATTCCAAGTATTGACAATAGTGTTGAAATAAAGATTTTGCAAATCCTAAATGGTTTGCTCCTATAATTTCTGATTCTGCCACTTTTGGTTTGGTGTTGTTGGTGCTGGTTCTCTGTAAGATTATATCTCACAGAGAGCACCAAATGTTACAGGTAATTATTTCTGCTTTGAATTAAATAACAAACTCATAACTTGGTGCTCAAAAGCTACTTTCATTGAGACTGTTCTGAAGATGCTGTATCTGAAGGTTTTGGTTGAGTCTTTTGTATAATGGACAGAGATTCAATAATGTCGATAGTAGATATATTTTCCAAGAGTTTTCCCAATTTCTTTCTCAGCGTGGTGGCCGGATTTAGTCTGGCAGTCATGCCCTTCTGGTAAGCTATCCGATAATATATAAAATCCTACCTGTATTTCTGGATCTTTTATCAGGCTATCCTTAACATCAATAACTCAGCGCTTAATCTTTTATCAATTAGTATATAACAACAAATCAAAAATAAAATAAGAAAAAAAAAATAAAAAAAAATAAAAAAAGCAAAGAAATAAGCCAAGGCAATTTGCAGATTAGCATTCCGTCAATAGCTGTGATCAAGAGCTATTGTTCCAGCATGGTTAAGTATCAATTTCTATCAACATGAAGGGTTGATAGTGGGGAATGGATTTGAGATATGAAATAATTATTTATTTGATAATTGTGTTTCTAGGTTAAGGATTCTGTGGTATCAATTCTGTCTTTTCTGTTTCTAACACTATTGCTATATATACATAATTAAAATTCCTCAATTCTTTATGACAGGAATCCTGGAATTCCTGGAATCCTGCGATTCCTTTGAAAGAAATCCTGGAATTCTGGAATCCTGCAATTCTTTGTTGGGAATCCTGAAATTCCTGGAATCCTGCAATTTCTGAGAGGAATTCTGGAATTCCACATTTACTATGCTTACTTCTGATTGACTAATAATTATGTTAATATATTTCTTATATTTCTATGAGTAACATCATCTGAAAGCTCACTAAAAATGTGTAGTTACTTTGCTGTGAAAGTCAACTCTTCTACAGGAATCTTGTCTGTAGGCTACCCTAATGATTGTAATAAGAAAAAAAAAGAAAAATAAAAGAAATAGAATTTTATCAAGGGAAACGTTTTTCTATTCAGGCCTGGAGTCACTAACAGTTTACTGAAATTGGTAGCTAATTAATTTCAAAATGTTAGTTGGATTTTGGGGATTTTCCAAGTACAATAATTAAAGAATTTTGTTTTTTGAATTTATTTGATATTTATTTCTTTTTGTGTGTATAGAAATGGTTCTAAGTAATAAATCTAAAATAAGATACATTTTTTTGAAGAGAAAAGCTCTTCTTTTATACAACTTGTCATAACACTATTCTATAAACTTGAACTTTGCTTTTTTCTACAATTTTGCTAAACTAAAGATACATTTCAGCAAACTACAAGTTATTTCTGCGAACTATTAGATATTTTGGTAAACTATCAATTATTTCGGCAAATTTCTACAAATTTCGGCGAACTTTTGAATGTTACATATTTCAGGATATTGCATGATTGATCATTGTACTTAGGTTATATTTGTGTTATGTACAAATTGGGTTATTAGTTAAATGATAATTTCGGACATTTTGCTAGTGTAATAAGTGATAATTTGAAACAATAATATATGCTAATTAATAATAAGATTTATAAGAGTATTTTTATGCTAAACAATATCTTTAATTTTGTCTGGTAACAACAGGTGCTTTTCAGTAGCTGTTCAAAAAAAACTGTATGATAGAAATTATCTTGGTGTATTGTGCTTGCTGTGTGGTAGAGTGGAATTTTCTGACCATGCTTTCATGTGCTTTAGGAATGTTGTTATTTGTGATGAGGTTCTGGTTAAGGCTTTTGCTTATTGGATTTTGGTGGCAGGTCTTTGTAACTCGTCGTCTTTAGCTGTTTTGCAGACATTGTCTGCCTGTTCTTTAGATGTTGGTTTGTATTCTATTGTGTATAAGAGCTTCATGCTGGATGAATGGTGTGAAGAAGCTCGAGGTGTGTTTGAAGATAAGAAGCAGGCCACTGGTGAGGTTGTCGGTTTTGTTAGGTTTGTAGCTGATTTACATCATGTGAAGGCATAGTTGATGAGATCTAAGCACAGAGTACAAATGAAGAGGGCTGGTTTGGTTGCTGATGGTGGGGTTGTTTCTGGTCTGTCTCGTGATATTTCTTCTATATTGTCGGGTGGAGTGATTAGAATGCTTGGTGTGGTTGAATTATTTACTGTTAGCTTTGGTTATTATTTGCCGTGCTGTTTTTTTTCTGGTCTAGGTGGTGTCGTTAATGTTAATATAGGTGTGTAGTGTTGCCTTGACTGGCCTGAGTGGCTAGCCATATGTAGTAAGTGCATAAATTGTGTTTAGTTTGGGTCACTTAGTTTGACTCTATGTATTAGATAGCAGTTGGACTTTACTTAATAAATAAATAAAGTTTTAAGTATAAAATTGTTTATTAAAATTTGTTTTTAAGTTTTTAAGATTTTTATAAATTAATATATTGATTTAATATTTTATTTTAAAACTGTTTTTTATTTATTAAATTTTAAATTGGTTTTTTTAAAACTTAATTATAAATCTGTTTTAATTAATAAAATTTATAATTAAGCTTATCGGTTTTTAATAACTTTGATTATTTTTTTGTTTAATAAAACTGTTTAGTTTTAAATAAAAACAAAAAATTTTTTTTTGTAAAAACTTAAATTAAAAATTTTTATAAAGTATTAAGCAAATTATTTAAAAATTTTATTAAGTTCAAAAAAAAATTTATTACAAAAAACTTTAATAATAATAAAATAAAAAAAAGTTAAAATTTTTTTTAAACAAAATAGTGTTTTTAAATTATAAATTTTATTATTAAATTTAAATTACTTTATATTTAAAATAAATGCTTTAAAAATAATTCTGTTTTTTAATTAACATAATTTAATTTAAACAAAAATCTAAATAATTGATTATGTGTTAAAACTGCATAATTCATGTTTATAATTAATTAAGCATAACAACTTGTATAGATTATAAAAGAATTATACCAAAAAAATTGTTAAAAAGCTATATTAAAGATCAATTGTACCAATAATCTTTTTTATAAAGAAATTCTTGTAAAAGCTTCTATTACGTAATACTTTGACGAAAATAAAAAAAATTTTTTATTACAGTGTGATCAACGCACTGCACAAAGACCTATCCTGAATAGGTTAGGATTTATCATTTATCAAAGTAATTTTGAGCTGGCAAGTAATTCAAAAGAAGAGCTACGTCAACTAATCGCCAAACATTATAGACATAGAGAAAGGAGGAGCCTAGAATTTGGATCGATCTTACAGAGGATTGGCTTCATAAAAATCTTTTTCTTGGTCGATCCTCGTCACTTTCTTGGCCGATAGCTTCGTCGAAATTTCTCTTTTGACCACCGATCCCTTCGGCATCCCATACTTTCTCGTCCAAAGCTCGGTTCTCCCCATTGACACCATTTTCTCCACTGTTATTTGAATCAAGTTGCGATCCCTCCCCCTCTTCCGTTATTTCACCTTCTTCCATATCTTCGTCTTCATTGATTGAATCTGAATTCATCGAGTTTGCATAAGTTGTTTCACTCGCATTGGTTGGACCTACATGTTCTTCGGATTCTGGGTTCTTGGAGTGTTCCGACCCTCTGGGCGACCTTGGAAATTGATCAAGAGGAATGTCAGATGATTGGGTTTTTTGTTCTAGGAGTGGTAGGTGATTATCTTGAGAATTTTTATCTTGCGACGATGCAATTCCCTGATGGCTTTGTGCTGCAGGGATTGATAATATATTTTGTGCTATTTTTGGTAGATGATTTATTGGTGGTTGCGTGATGTCTTGTGGGTAAGCAGGCAAGGAACGTGTAGTAACAATCTTTGTGCATTCGAAATGAAGGGGGTTGCTCTTGCACCTACCGCCGTTTTCACCACTCTATTATGGGGAAAGAAATGGCAACAGTGATAAATCTCAAATCCCAAACCGAGAGGTGAAACTAGATAATTGGGAAAGTAATCCAGTTGATTGAGCGAAGATAAATATTCTTCATACCCGTCCTTCTTTTATAAGCTTTGGACGTGTTATATAATTATCTAACATTATATTGACCGCATCTAGATATTTTGAAATAAGAAAATTAATTAATAACTTGGAAATCCATTTTAATTCAAAAGGTTGAATAGCATGTACAATTTACCTGCGATTTCTTTTATGTCGGCATTCACAATTTCCCACCAAATTGTTCCAACAGAAGTATCATCGTTGAGCCGGATATTGTACAATTTAGCCGCCATATATATTGCAGCACTTGCAACTACATTTGGTCGGTGACGCAAACATACCGTAATGCGTAGACTTTTTGCAATGATCATAGAAAAATAAATTTTTGATTGAAGATTACAATTTAATAATTAAAAATCAATTAAAAGCAGAAACTATTTCTTACCTATCATTTACGATAGCCCAGGCTGATTGTGCCAACTTTTTGGCTCCTTCATTTTCGATGGCCCTATCGTCTAGTTGTAAATCAAAATTTAAGAAAATTATTTATTTATTAACAAATCATAATAAAAATAGTAATAAAAAATAAATAATAATAATAATAATAATAATAATAATAATAATAATAATTTGAAGCTTTAAATACTCTTGAGCTCTTTAGCATATTCTAATAAAGTTCGATAGGGATGCTCTATGTGGAGATCGAACATAAGCGCTTCCAAAACTATAATTTCATGTTTATTAATTGTGTGCCTCCACTTTGCAAATTCCTATTTTTTGAGAAGAAATTCGTGGGAAATGAGAAATTAATTGAATAATCTTCATCTTTATCAATCTGGAAACATTTACCGCTTCGTCATCCAGAAGAGGATTTTTCTGTGCTTTTTTCGCACAGACACGGGCGACATCATCCATCTTTCTTCCCGTCTCTTCCGTTTTGCACGCTTCAAATACACAAGTCCCAGCAACGTCCTGAAGAAACCAAAATAAGTTTAGGAAGTTTGAAAAAATTAGCTCGTTGGATAAGTGAAAGATTTCATAGACGGGGTGGTTTAAAGATGTAAAGGAATACCAAGAAGTATAAAAGTATTGCTACTAACATATTGATGGAATTTTTTGAGGCTCCTACGCATGTAAAACCGGTGTAAGAAGGTAGCGGCTGTTGCGATGGTTATTTGCGGACTATATCGGAGTAAAAGATGAATAATTGCTACTAAGGCGTTCCTCCATGTTCAAAGTGACAATCAAAAGTTGAACCAAAGTTTTGAAGCAAAAAAGGATACAGCTTAAGCTCGAACGAGACTTCTTGTAGGAATTTAACACCTTTGGCTCTACGATTATTTTCGTCTTCAAGTGATATACCTTCCTTTCGTGAAGGTGTTAGATCAAAGTCTGAACTTTTAAAGTACCATTGCCCGATAGCTTGACTGCTCCACATTTTCGAAGAGAGATAAAACTAAAAAGGGTAAATAAGCAAAGAGATAACTAAAATGGTGAAACAGGGTATATCCAAAAAGAATATGAAAGTTTAGTGTCGAGTCAAAAAATGATGTTTCAATTGTTAAAATGACAGATGAGGCTGGTTAGCAAAAAAAAGTTCGGTACAAGGTGGCACATGTAAACAGATATCAGATATGGATTTTTCCTTTTTGACCCGTATAACAAAGTTGACAAATGATTTATCTGGTTCAACGAAGCTTTCTCGTTTAAAACATTCGATCGTCTTGAAAGAACACTCTACTATAAAATGAGGTACCATTTTCGCTTGTCATGATAAAATGAGTTTTTTCCATATTTCGCGCACCGGCCTTTATCGATAAATAATGCTCTTCGTTCTTACTGGTTGTGTAGCACTTACTAGCTGGAAGCAATTGCTCTGTTATTTGAATTCTAGTTTATTAATCCACTTTCTATGACTAATGGTTTCTGGTGGCGATCCTTTGAAAATTGGTCAAAGGTACCAAAAAGAACATGACGAAAATTTTAAATTGAAGTGTTATTATAAAATTCATTTTATGACAAGATATGTTATATTCAAGTTTATTGACTTTTTAAAAGAAATTTTAAATTTATTAACAAAATAGTAAAATATTTGTTTTAATCTTGATAATTAAAAAACAAATTATAATTTATTAACACTAACTATTTAATTGATTCTTTTTTTATACTTTAATTAAAATTTGATTAGTTTATATTAATATAAGAATTTTATTATACAATACTTTACAATCAAAACAAACCAATTTAAAAATAAAATTTTAATTAATTAATTAATTAATTTTGTATACACATTTGTTTATTAATAAATTTTTTTTTACTTTAAAAATTATATTTTTGATTTCATAAATAAAAAATAATATAAAAACTTTCTCTTGTCGATCTTCTGCCCATGATGGGAGCAATAAATTTTTGTCAAAGTTATAGTGTTTTTTTTTCTTTTATATTTTCTTTTCCCCCTTTCCTTCATTAGTTATTTCTTTAAATACTCTTATTTTTGTCATTATGGAATCTGCAGACATGTCTGCTGGTGGTTTTGGTGTTGGTTTGACTGGTTTGGGAACCCGTCCGAATACAAAAAAGAAGTGTGTGGACATCATCTACTTCTGTGATGCATCCTATAAGAAGCCGAAAGTGCCAGTGACTGGTGGTGTTATGAACTTTTCTGTCAGCTCTTTGAGTCTTGAAGATATTAGTATTGTCAGTATCAAATCTGTGATATCCTGAAGAAGCAACATTGGCAGTATTGCAAGTAGTATTAGTGGGCTCTCTAATGTCGAAAATATGAAAAATACAGTTGCTAAGAAAACAAGTTATGCAAAATTAAGTGATTTAGCAGACAACAAAAACATAGACAAAACAACTTCAAAAAAAACTTATACACATACATATGAGTTGAACTAATCTTCCAAAATGCCTTCATTTAATGATGTGAATGATGATGATTTGGTCTTGGAACTTCCCTCTCCTAAACTCAATAGGTCTAATTAGTTGCCACTGCTAGGGTTATGTGTATCAGAGAAATGTAATTTTGATTCAGCTAAGTCATTTGTGCTTGATATTGAGCTCTCCACAGTGTTTGGAAAAACTATTAGTGATAAGGTAATTTCTGTCAAAAGAATCTTCTATCATGTAGATGGTTTTAGAAGAGCTTCAACTCCTTTAAAATTTCCAGGAATTATTAGGTCATCTTTCACATCTGAATCAAGTTTGAGAAAGGCTAAGGAGTTGGCTATTAATGAAAAAATTATGGTAAACAATAATGTCAGAAAAGTAAGTGGCCATTCAGATCAGGAAGTTATTGTCAAGAAGATTCTGGTCAATTTCCCAAATCAGCTGTAGGATCAGTTTTCTCTAAATTTGGTAAAATTGTGTCAATCAAAATACAATTAATTGGTCTTTGGCAGAAGACATTAATGGAGTTTGAATCACCTGAAGTAGCTAGTTTAGTTGCTTCTAAGTGGTCTGTTCTTATGAGAAAGAATTCGGTTCATGTGGCATTGGCTGTGAATGATAAACAATCTTGAATGTTTAGGGATCAATATAGGGCTTTGCTTTATACTTTACCTGTGGGCATTACTGCTCATGATTTGTCTGATTTGCTTGATTCATATGGTGAGAAGACTTGTTTTATTGGTCGCAATCTTAGTTCTTATGTCCATAACAGATGTGCTGTAGTTTGTTTTGCTGATAAAGCATTCAAATTGGCTGCGATTAATTCCATTCCAGTTTTTAAGGGCATGAGTTTGTGGTGGACTGGTCTTTTTCTGGCTTGTTGTGCCAAATGTGAACAATTTGGTTATGTTTCTAATGTGTGCTCAGTTGGTGGAAATTCTGGTGCTTGTAGTAAGCGGATGGTAACTCCTCAAGATCGGGTTTGCTTGGCAAACATATATAAAAAGAAACAAGCTCTGATCATTCATTCAGTTTCTTTTGGTGGAAAAACTTGGGCCCAAGTGGCTGGAGGTTTTTTTTCTTATGTGGTTTCATCAGATCCTTCTGGTGCTGGTATGTCTCTAGGTGCAAAACCTGTCCTGTTAGTTTCAAATTCTCTTGGCGATTCCTGTTTGATTAAGCAGTTGGCTTCTTTGGAACATTTTTTGGAGCTTTTAGCAGATCAGGTTTCAAATATTTTAAAAAAATTGAGTTTCATGGAATTGGTGCCTCTGGTGTCTGGTCTCCGTGCATCTTCTATGGTTGTTGCCACTCCTGTTGCTGCTAATATAGATTCAGATATGGCTATAGATGATACAGCTGTGTCTTCTCTTCTCCCCCTGTTGGTTGTTGTTAACTCGGTTACTGACCTTAGTTTGAGTAGTTCTAGAGTTTTGACTACCAAAGTGGGTGGATTGGAATCCAAGATGGTGGTTTTGGAGGTGTCAGTTGAATCTGTTTTGGAAAAATTGGATTGTCTGTGCTTTGGTTTGGGATCATCGACTTCTCTTACTTCTCAATGAGTAACTTTGTATGGAAATTTGCGATGTGTAATGTTTGCAGTATTAATATCCCTGCCAAGCAGGATGACATTATTTGTTGGCATAGAGATTCTGGAAATTTGGTTTCGATAATTACTGAAACAAAGCTGAGGTCTGATAGCAGACTTTGGATTAATGATAAGTTTGATGGAGTCAGAGTTTTTTCATCTGGATTGGATAAAGGATTTCTGGATGCTGGGGTTGCGATCATTATGGATTCTTCTCTGGCTCATCATGTTAGTAAGATTTCTGAGGTGCCTGGTCAGCTCCTTTTGGTCAAGCTGTTATTTAAAAATAAACTTTCTGTGTCCATTTTGGGACTTTATGCTGGGGCATCCCTGGCTGTTTGTTTCTTTCAAGCTTTTGATATTAATTCTATGATAGCAAAGGCAATTAATGAATCTTCTTTTGTGGTTCTGGGTAGTGACTTCAATAAAAATGGCTTTCGAAAGTGTGCAAGTTTCAAAAAATGTCTGGATCTTGGTTTGGTCAATTCTTTGAGTGGTAGTTTTTATGTCAAAGAATCCACATGGGCTAACTTTCAGAGTGTGGCTAAGACTATCAATTTTTTGTTCATTTCTTCAAACTTGGTCAATGCTGTGGTGGATTGCGAGGTGTCTGATGTTGGTGAATTTTTTGATACTGACCATTAAGCTGTTTTTATGTCTGTAGATTTGGGTAGACTTTTGGATAAGTGGTTGAATTCTCTTCACAAGCATGCAAATAAAGATCAGTGGAAGTTCAATTTCAAAAATGCTGGTGTTGATAAGTGGAATAATTTCAAGGATGTCATAATGGCTAATGTGGCAATATTTTAAGATAAATTTGCTACAGCTTCAAGATTCTCAGACTTGGACACAATGTAGAATGTTATTTGAAAAGTTATGGTATTTTTGGCTAATGAAATATTCAAGAAGAAATGGTTTAAGAACAATGACCATATCTTCACCAAGGGGTCTTCGAGGTTTCACAGATTAGAACTTTTGGTTTCGAAGATTGTTAGGGCTTTTCGTGGAGGTGTTGTTGGTAGTTTTGTTTCTCTTGTGAAGTGTTGGTGTTTTTTGGACAGAGCTAAGGCTTTGATTGTTCAGGATTTGGTAGACTTTGGTGCATCTTTTGATTGTATTTGCTCTGCCCTCTCTGGAGCTAGGAAATCTTATCATGCTTTGAAACTGACAGAATCTTTGAGAGCTAAAAAGGGGGACATTAAATCTGCTATTAACAAGAGGATGGAGAGCTTTGAGATAGATAAAGGCCATACTATTAAAAGTGTGTTGGAGCATCCTTTTCGCAAAGTAGTGCTTAACCATTTGGTTGTTGATAATGAGCTAGTTTTGGAGCCTAGTTTGGTTAAGTCTAAGATTGATTCAATTATGGGAAGTTGGATCTAGAAGCATCAGACAGTTTCTGATGTGTCTGATGATTGGTGTTGGCAATATTGGCTCTTAGAATACATTTTTGATGGGGCTTTTTCTGGTGTAATGTGTTCAATTGATTTTGATGAATTTTTTGAGGTGGTTTCTAATTTGCTTGATGGCAAAGCTGCTGGTCTTTCAGGTATCTCAAATAAGCTTTGGAAGCATTGTGACAAATCTATTTTGGACATGCTTTTGGTGCTTCTAAACTGTTGCTTGTCTGATAAATCTGTTCCAAATTCTTGGAAAGAAGTCTGGGTCTTGATAATTTCCAAACCATATGAATGAGAAGGTGTTTTAACAAATACTTGTCCTATTGCTTTGATTAAAACAGCTTGTAAAATTCTCTCCAAGATCTTTTCTGATAGGATTTTCTCAACTTGCAGTACTTTTGATGTTCTTTATGGAGACAATTTTTCGGTTTTGAAGGGTACAATGACTCAGTCTGTTATTTTTGCAATTGGGTTGGTCATTAAGGATGCTTTGGAGAAAAACCGGGAGCTGTGGCTGGTTTTGCAGAACATGTGGAAGGCGTATGATTCTGTTGGCTGGGATCATCTTAAGAAAAGTTTGGTCAGGATTAAAATGTGTGACAGATTCATTTGATTTTTTGGTAATATTTATAAAGGTTGTACCAACCAGGTCATGACAGATTTTGGTTTAACAGATGGTTATCATGTACATGATGGTTTGGACCAAGGTGAAGTTTTTTCCCCTCTTCTATGGTATGTATTTTATAATCCTCTGTTGTGTAAAGTCAAGTGCCAAAAAAGTGTGTGTGGATACAGGATCAATTCTCATTTTATCTCTAAGAGTGGTCGCACTGAATCTCGAACTGGATTTTCCTCATTTTTTGCTGCTGGTGCTTTCATTGATGATACAATTTGGGTTGGTAGCAGTTGGAATGCTACTCAACACATTTTTGATGTTGCTAGTGATTTTTTTCAGATCAATGACATTTCTATTAATAACAAAAAGACAGTGGCCATTCCCATCAATAGCAGAATCAGCAATCCATTCTTTTTTATAAGTGGCTCTCTCATCACTATTGCCAAAAAAGAGGAATCACATCAGTATTTGGGTATTTTTCTTTTGACTGAGAGTTTTTCAAAGCCTAGTTTGGCCAAGGTGCATTCAGATGTCAGATTTTTTACGAATCTGGTTTTGAGAAAAGTTGTGTTAGATAAACAGTTCTTATATTTAATGTCAGTGGTCTTTTACTCTATTGTCAGCTACAAAATGCAGTTTAGCTTTGTTCCTGTTAATGTGTACAACAAATAGGATGCTCTAATTTGTAAAGGCTTAAAGCTCAAGTCTGGTCTGCCACTTGACTTTTCTAGTGATACCATCCACCACCCTTCTTTTTATGATTTGAGATCTTTTTTGCAAATTCAGTCTAAGAGTAAGATTGCTTCACTTGTTGACTTTATAAACTCTGATGAAATTTTGGGTTGTTTGTTTTCTTACTGGTCTTATGATCTACAAGTTTGGTGTTGACACCCTGTTTATCTGTTGGTCTCTTTTGTTCGTACTTGTTCAGTGCTTTTAATAATTTTCTGACAGGCATAATTCATATTCTTCTTGATTGTAATTTATCTCTAAGTGGCCCCTTGGTCAGTTTTTTTTGGTTTCATGATGGAATGCCCATGTCTACTGTTTTAAGTGAGTCAAGATTTATCAAATTTCTTCCTTTTCTTTGGTAATATAGTATTGTGTATGTGGAGCAACTTTGAGATCATCATGGTGTTGTCTTTGATTGGTACACCTTTAAGCAATGGAAAAGGTTGGACCCTCATGGCCCTGTTCCTGATTGGTTCAGGTTGTCTACTGCATTTCTCAACAGTATATCTGTCTCTCCAATTTGCTCCATGGCTTTGTGTGGTACTGGTCTTTTGAACATTCTTGAATTCAGTGATTGTGTGTCTATTTGCAATTATCTTTCTCAAGTTAATGCTAATGTATTATCTGTGTACACTGATGGATCCCTGAAGAACTTTGGTACAGCCAACTATAGTGCTGGTGTTGCTGCATTCTTTGAAGACATTGGTTTGGGTTTGGGTGTTGGTGTTATGAGTTTGATGTCTTCTATACTGGTGGAATCGCAGGCTATTGTGCTGGCTCTGGAGTGTGTTCTCTTGTCTAGTTCTGTTCACTTGTTTTTGGACAGTCAATCTGCTTTGGATGCTTACAAGTCAGAATTGGGTTTGGTGGCTCCTGACTTTTGTAATCAGTATTGGATTGAACATTGACATATCTTTAATGTTATTCATAGTAAGAACTTGAAGATCAGTTGGCACAAGGTGAAAGGTCACTCTGGTGTTTTGGAGAATAAGTGTGCTGACATGATTGTTGGCACTGCTTCTCTTTCAGGTTGGTGTCATCCTCCACACATGGATGAACATTTTATTGTGGCTGATGATAATATAGTTTCTGGCAATTCTAGACACTTTGTTCGTAATATTTTTTGTTCTGTTTGTCATACATATTAGGAGATTGGTTCTGGTTGCAAGTTTTTGGAGACCTGTCTGCTTTCTGAGGTTGACTGGATCCGCTTTTCATTGGTGTGGCATCTTGATTTGCACATGGATACTGGTTTTACTAGCAGGCTCTCATCTTATGCACACACCTACTTTATAAAGGCTTTGCATTACCACCTGCCTGTTGTTGTTCGGAAACGCCTTTATAATAGACTTTATCCCAGTGTATTGTGCTTATATTGCAGTGAAGTGGAGGTGTCAGATCATGCATTCTTTTGTAAAGCTGATGAGTCTGCCTGCCATCAGTTGTTGGACTTCCACGTGAATTCTTGGAGAATACTTTCTGGTTCCGATCATGCTTCTTTATGTGTGTTGCAGCTGTTGTCATCTTGCACTTTTAATTCTTCTGTGTATATAGCTCTCTTTAAGAGTTTTGTTTTTGATGGTTGGTTTCGGAAGACCATATCCATCTTCCACTATTCCAAATTGGCTGGTCTGGAAATTGTTAAGTTTGTGTACTCTCTTAGTTTAGCCTTTAGAAATAATATTTGGCTGGTTCGTGCTAAACACCATGCCTATATAGAAAAGCATGGTTTGATTCCTCTTGATGGTTCAGCCATCACCTCGGTTTCTAGTTTGCCTTCGGGATTTCCCGCTGGTGTGGTAAAACTGCTTGGTATGGCTGATGCTTTTGGTATATGTTTTGGTTCTCACAAGTCTTGTTCATTTTTTTCAGGTCTTAGTAGTTTAGTCTCAGTTTACATAGCTGCATAGTGTTGTTCTAATCAGTCCGAATGGCTGGTTATGTGTAGAAAATGCATGATTCATACCTAGTTTAGATCATTTTTTTAATGTATAGTACTAGGCTGTGTTTGAACCTTACTTGTTAAAAGAATAAAAAATAATAATAATAATAATATAATAATAATATATTTTATTAATAAAAAACAATATTTAAAAAATATTAAAATTTAAAAAATATATTTAATTTGCTTTTGTAGTATTTAATTTAAAGAATTTAAAGAATTTTAAGTTATTAATTTATATTAATAGATTGGTTAAAAATTTTGGTTTTTTTAATGTTTTTTATAATATTATTGTATTTTTTGTGAATTTTTCTTTGGATATAAATATAAAAATATATGAATTAAGATTTTTTTACTTTAATAAAGTTTTGGTTTTTAAGTATATAATAATTATATTTGGTAATTATATTGTTTTAAATATTTGCAAATCTCAATTAAATTATAATTATTATTTTTTTATGTTTTAACAATATGTATTTAAATATTATCTAATATAATATTAAATTAAATAACATAAATTAATATGTTTTACATGTTTTTTACATGTAATTAACTATTTAAATTAGTTAAAACACTAATTAAACTAAATTAAAAGAAATTAGAAATAAATTCAGTTTATTAAGTTTTTATAATATTATTTAAATTTCAATTATTAAAAATAAATTAACATCTAAAATTTTTCAAAAAACATAATTTCTTTTATTATTCTTTTTAATTTTTTTTTAACTAATAACTTCTTTGTTATAAACTTAAAAACTACTTTAGGTAATAGTATATCTAAAAAAAAACATCTAAAAAGACTTTTTATGGTCTTATTAATGGCTTTTTTTCTTAAAAAAAGAGAATTATTCTCAATAATATTAAATATTCTGATAATAAAAAAAGATATCTCTTTAGTTAAGACTGGTTTTGGTAATAGTATATATTCAAATATGAACAATAAGTTTAGTAATAGTAAAAATAATGATTTGATAACTTGTATTAATAGTGAATCTTTTTTTGGTTTAGTTGCTATTATTCCTAAGACCAAAAGAATAGTTCCTAATATAATATATAGTTCTTTTTTTGGTTTTTTTGATTCAATACAAAGAAAAAAATTGAACTCCTTTTGCCTTCTTTTAATATCTTATTAAACAAAAAATAGATTGATTCCAAGATAATAAAAACTCTAATAGAAGTGTCTATTAAGAAATTTTTTGTCTTAGATATCAATTTTTCAACCATAAAAAGCAAATTAGCAATAGTAAAAACTTACCTCATTAAAAAAAAATTTTTATTAGTCAATAAATTTAAGAAAATTATTACTTTTTCAAAATTTGAAGAAATAATTAAATCTATATTTACATTAAAAAAAAGTATAAATAAGACCATATTATTGGCTTAGAAAAAAAGAATTATTATAAACAACAATATCAAAAAACAAAAAATTAAGTTAGATTAAACTGTAATAATTAAGAAAATTTTCATAAATATGCTTAAAAAAATAATTATTAAGCTGATTTGTTAGCAACAAAATAGTTATTCTTAATTAAAAAAATTCAGTATGTGTAACAAAAACTATAAAAAATTGTGATATTTAGATGTCAAGAAATTAGTTTAAAGTGCTTCTGTTTATTCTATTTGTAAAAACAATTGTTTATAATCTTGGTAATTTGTTAAAAAAGACTGGTAAAAAAACTTGTATTATTAATTGATTATTTAAAACTGGCAATAAAATTTGCTATATAGTAATTGGTTTTAAATTAGAAAAGAGATTAGAGTTAATCTTTTATATAAAGTCTATTTTAAATAATATTAATCTTTTTTGGATTAGGATAAATCTGGTTTATTGTAAAAAATATAGATGTTTTAAACATTTTGCTTTAAAATGTGATGTATTAAGTATTTTTGTATCTCTGTTTTTAAAAATATTTAAAAAGTTTATTTTAGATAAAAATTACTTTTAACTTACAAAATTATATGTCAAAAAAAGTGTTTTATTTTTTATTTTGCTGCTTTTGATAACAAATTATAGGCTTAAATAATCTTATTGGTATCTATTTCTAATAATGTTCTTTTGGATTCTAGTTTGAAATTATCTCTCTTAAATACTTTATATTTAAATAAGATTCTATCTGCTTTATAAGATATATCTTTTATTAATGTTTATTTGGCTTTTTTGAAGTAATCTTTAAAACTTTTTGCTAATCAAGTGTTTAGCATAGTGTAAAGATTAAATAATGTAGATTTAATTCTTTTGGTTTCTATTTTTTATTCTCTTTTGTCAACTATTATTGTATTTTGGAATTTAAGTTTAAATACAAATATAGTTTTGAATGCCTTATAAATATTGTTTTTTTTTATTTAATTGCAATAATTAAAAGTTCAGAATTAAAGTTAAGCAGCTCAAAAGTTTTAATCACTAAAATAAGTAAATTAAAATCAAAAATAGTTACTCTTGAGATTTTTATTGGTTTGGTTTTAAAAAAATTAAATCAACTATATGTTGGCTCAAATTTTCTAATAGTTTCTTTATTTTAATAATTAATTTCATATAAAAAGTTACTACATATAATATTAAGAACATAAACAATTTAGCAAAACAAAAAAATATTATTAAATAACATAAAAAATCTGGGAATTTAATTTTTTTGTAACTAAAATAAAACTTAAAAGACAATACAAATTGTAAATAAAAGACAAGTTTTTTGGTCTGAAGGTTTTTGTGTTTGGTTTAAATTCTAGTTACTTGGATTTAGATGTAACAATAATAATAGATAATATATTTGTTTAGTATGTATATAAAATATTTGAAATTTCAGATTGTCTTTTATCAATTATTTTTTGTTTAGTAATGGTCTTTTAATTGTGATCTTGGAGATTTATGTAGATGTTTTAATAAGTATGTGCTTTGGTCAAGCTAGTAAAGTGAATTTACTTATTATAAAGCAGTTAGTTCTGGATTTTATATAGTGCTAAATAAGAATTTTAATAAGAATAGTTTAAAAAGAAGTACTAATTTTGGAAAATATTCTGGTTAAAGATTATGCAATTTACTTACTGAAAATCTTACAGCCAAGCTGCCAATATAAAACAACTCAAAAGAAATGAAAAGAACTATTAATTATATTTTTGTTTTTTATTAATAGTTATTAATTATAAAATTTCTGATGTATCTGAGTATTTTAATACTAATTACCAGGCCATGTTAGTTTTTTTTGGCATAAATAATTTTTTAAATGTTTATTTAAATGCTATATATAAACAAGCCAATTATGATTATTAAAAGTTCGAAATAAAAAATACAAATGAGTTAAAGTGAACATATTTTAGAGATATTTATTATCAAGCTTAAATTTGATTTGACAAGATTTTAGATTGCAAAAGATTAGGATGTCTTAAATAAGATATGGAAATGTTTGCAAAAAATTATGGTGAATTTAGTGAAAAAGATTTTTTCTAAATATTAATACAATAAATTTGATGTTTTAAAAAATAAGTTTTTTAAGCTGGAATTATTGGTTTCTAAGATTGTTAAGACTTTTGTTTCTGAAAATATTTTTGAATTTGTCTGATTTATGAAAATTTGGTCTATAGTTGACAACAATAAAGCATCTAATATTCAATTATTAATTAAATATAAGATAAAATTTAAAGAAGTTTTTGGTCATTTGCTTAAGACTAAAAAAGAATATTATATGTCAAAGTTTTGAAAATTAGAAACTGTTAAAGCATTAATTATAAAGAAAACTATTAATAAAAAAATGAAAAATTTTTGTATAAACAAAGACTACATAATTAGAAATGTTTTAAAACAGTCATTTCAAAAAATAGTGTTAGATTATTTGATAATTGATAATGAACTGATGCTAGAACCAAATAAAGTAAAAAGTAAAGTAAACAATATCATAAAAGATTAAACAAGAAAACATCTAGTACTAGAAGTTGTTTTTGGTTTTTGGTCTTATTAGTATACATCTTTGGCTTATGTAGATAATAATGTGTTTTCTAGTATAATAAAAAAAAATTGGTCTTAAAAAGTTAAAAAATATGGTTAATTATTTTTTTAATAACAAAACAGCTAGGCTTTCTGGTATTTTAAACAAACTTTAAAAGCATAGTGATAATGATATTTTAAAGTGCTTCTTAATTTTATTAAATAGTTACTTGGTTTTAGGATTTGTTTTTATGTCTTGAAAAAGAACTTAAAATTCTATAATTTTAAAACCTTATAATTAGAAAAAAGTATTAACAAATGCGAAATCTATTGCTTTAATTAAGACAACAAAAAAAATTTTTTCAAAAATATTATCAGACTGTATCTTTTCTGTTTATACCAAGTTTGATGTATTTTATGAAACCAATTTTTTAATACTTAAAGACATGTTTACTCATAATTCTATTTTTGTGATAGGCTTTGTTATCAAGAATGTTTTGAAAAAAAACAGAAAGATATGACTAGTATTGTAAAATATATATAAAGTCTATAATTCTGTTGGCTGAATTCATTTGCAATAGAGTTTAAAACAAATAAAAATGTGCAAGAAATTTATTGTTTTTTGGTAATATACATAAAAACAGAATTAATAAGATGATAATTGATTTTGGGCTTTCAAATGAATACAAAATACATAATAGTTTAGACCAAAGTAAAGTTTTTTTGCCACTTTTTTAGAAGATATTTTATGATTTTCTTTTATGTAAAGTTAAGAGACATAAGCATTTGTGTGGCTATTATATCAATACCAAGTTTGTTGCCAAATTAGAAAAAGTAAAAGCCAGTTTAGACAAAACATTCTTTTTTACAGCTAATGTTTTTGTTAATAATATGAGTTAGATAGGAAGTAATTATATATCTACATAATATATTTTAAATATTGCTAGTAAATTTTTTTTATTTAATAATATCTTAATTAACAATGATAAAACAATATTTATTCTTATTAATTAAAAAATTAAAAATGCTTCTTTGAGAATTAGTAAATTGCCAATTTTAATTGTCAAAAATAGTGTATTATACAAATATTTGAAGATTTTTTTATTAACAAATAATCTGTTTAAGTCCAGTTTGGTCAAAACTTACTTTAATATCAGGTTTTTTTCGAATATAGTGTTGAAAAAAACTATTATAGATAAGCAATTCTTCTATTTGGTTTTGGCTATTTTATAATCTATAATCAAATATTAATTACAGTTCAGTTTTGTTTCTTCTGAAACATATTACTATTAGAATATTATGATTAAAAAGAGTCTCAAATTGAAAGCTAACTTGTTTTTAATAAGACATTATACTATTTTTTTTATATAATTTAAAGACATTCAAACAAATTCAGACTAAAATTAAGATTATTTAAATTATTGCTTTTTTAAATGTTGTTGATATTTTTAATTAGTTTTTTAAGTACAGATTTTTAAATTTACAGATTTTGGACTAGGCTTTTTTGAATTTTTTATAGCATTTGGTTAAGTTACAAGTTAGTCTCTCTAACAATTTTTTGGCTGGAGTAATGTGTATTTTTTTGAACAATAATTTATTATTAAAAAATAATTTGTCTTGTGTGTTTTTCAGTTTTGACAAGTTTTCTATATTAATTATCTTGGCAACTTTAATGTATTTCAATAAGATTGGTTCATTAAAAAAATTTGATATGGTTTTTGTAATAGACTTTTGAATAAACAAAATAGAATTATAAATTAAAAAACTTTTTATTACTAAAAAAAACTGAATTCTAAGAGGTCTGTGCCTTTTTAGTTTGTACTAATATTAAAATTTTTATATAATTCTGATTTTGTGTTAGCATTTCCTAATGTAATTTTTGAATTAGCAAATAATAATGTTTTATTAATGAATAAGTTTTTAACTTTAAAAAAATGCTTACATAAAATCTAGTCAAATTTAATTAATGTATATACCAATAAGTTTTTGAAAAATTTGGGTTCTGTTGCTATTATATGTAAGACTATTGCTTATTTTTTTGAAATAAATTTGAAAATTGAAGTTAGAATTCATAAATTGTTGTCTTCAATACTAACTAAATTGCAAGCCATTACTTTTTTTTTAGAATACATGTCCTTTTTCTGTGTTGTGGTTGTGTATTCAGATAACTAAACTGCTATAGATATATACATTGTTATAAGTAATTATTTGGGGTCTCAAATCAAATAACAAACCCATAACTTGGTGCTCAGAAGCTATTTGCAGTAATGGTAATCTGAAAATATTGTTATCTAAAGGTTTTGGTTGAATTTTTTGTATAATAGACAAAAATTCAATAGTTGTTTTATCCATAGCTTCCCAGAATTGCAATTCTGTCAATTTTTTTCTTTAGCTTGATGGCTGGCACTTTTTTGGTAAGTAATCTGTATTCTTTACGTGTTCTACCCACAATAATTTAGCACTTAATCCTTAATTAATTTAATAAAACAAAAAAAATAACAAAATAAAAGAAAATAAAGAAAATAAAATAAAAATAAGCCAAGGCAATAAATGTTAGTATCCCATCAATAGCTGTGATCAAGAGCTATTGTTCTAGTGTGGTTAAGTATCAATTGTTATCAACATCAAGTGTTAATAGTGGAGAGTAAATTGGAGATATTTGAATAATTATTTATTGATATTTATAATATGGAAGGTTGTTTAGATTAAATCTAAACTATAAGGTCTTTAACTATAGAATTCTGCCTTTTCTGTTTTTAATACTACTGTTATATATACATAATTAAGATTCCTCAATTCTTCAATTCTTTACACCAGGAATTCTGAATTCTTGGAATCCTGTAATTTTTTTGAAAAGAATTCTGAAATTCTGGAATCCTGTGATTTCTTGTACAAGAATTCTGAAATTTCTGGAATCTTGCAATTTCTCTGAAAAGAATCCTGAAATTTCACATTTTACTACAGTTACTTCTGATTGGCTAATTTATGCTAATATATACTTCTTATATTTGATGAGTAATATTATTCCTTTTTTTTAATATTAAGCTTTATTGAGATCTCTTAATTCTAATTTTCTGTCTTTGAATATTTTTTGAACTTCTTTTTCAAAAATTACTTGTGCTATCTTGTTTTGTAAGTTTTCAAATTATGTATTTGTTATTTTTTTTATTTGGTTGATGGTAATAGAGTCCATTTCTGGATTGAGTAAGATTTCTGGCCAATCTTGAAATCTTGTGTGTAGCCAGTAAATGGCTCTTGCTCATGTGGTTAAATTGTTCTTCTTCACAAATTGTTCTAGTTGTTGCAGTATTGTTGTGTCAAATAATAATTTTGTTTTATCTGTGTACAAGCCCTGAATGTTCAAATGTTGTCCCAAATAAAAATAAAAAAAGTTTTTTGGAAATTGTTGTATCCACTAATTTCAAGTTTCTATAATCATTTCTTAATATTAGATTACTTTTGTTTGTGTTTCTATTATCAATTTTACTTTTGTGATTATTTTGTTAACAGTATTTTCTGTTTTTCTCTATATTTTATTTTGTGTTTCTTTTCTGGTGTTTGTGTATTTGATAGTTTGTTGGTTAATTGTAATTTCTATTTTCTGTTGTTGGATCAGTTGAAAGAATTGTTGTGTTAGCGAGTGAATATTGTCAGTAATCTCTATTTTTTGTTGTCTTTTGTCACATATATCATGTCTTTTATATACTCCTTGGTTGTTCAATTTTACATATTTGGTTCAATGATTATAATTGGTTTTAGATCTTATGAAATTTCATCTGGTTTGATTAGTATTCTCTGTACTCTTAATTGTAGAATCTTACTGATGGATGATAATGCCATATGGTGATATTGTTTCAGTTGATCATCATGTGCTGCTTTGGTTAAGATTTTGTTGTTCAACCTTAATTTATAAGCTCTATTTCCAAGAATTTCTTCTATGTGAAATGGTCTGTTCCATTTAAAGTCAAATTTTCCATTCCATTGTTTTTCCACTTTAGTATGATGTAAAAGTACTTTGTCTCCAATCTTGAATTCAACTAGTTTCTTTGATAGTTGGTTATCATGTCTTTCTTTTTGTTTTTCTTGTGACTTTTGTATGTTATCAGCTGTTCTTCGCCTTTTGTTTTCTAGTGTTTCTATTAAGTCATATGTTCTTCTCAACAATGTTCTTTGGAAATTCTCTTCTGTTATTGGTTCTGTTGGATATGTTCGTACTTTTATCTCTACTGGTAGTATTGCTGTTCTATCATATACTAATTCAAATAGTGTTGTTTGTGTAGTATCTTGCTTCATTGTCCAATAAGTAAATAATACTGATGGTATAAACAAATCTTATTCATCTTGATTTTCTTGGCTGATTTTGGCAATTGCTTTACACAATATTCTATTGAATCTTTTAACTAATCCATTGGTTTGTGGATGGTATGATGATGACAATAGTTTTTTAATTCCAAATCTTTGACTTAATTTTTCTAATGTTTTATTCACAAAATGAGTTCCTTGATCTGATAATAGTTCTTTTGAACATCCATGTCAATAGATCAAATTTTGATGAACAAATTCAGCAATGAATTCTGCATTTGTTCTTTGAATGGCTTTTGCTTCTGGTCATTTTGTGAGATAATTCATGGCTATTGCAATATATCTGTTGCCTCTGCTGGTAATAGTTAATGGTCCGACTAAGTTAATTTTAATATGGTCAAATAGTTGTCTCACTTTAATTGGTTTTAATGATTCACTGGGTTTTGTTCCACTTCTTCTTTGACAAGCATCACAATTTTGAACATATTGAATGATATCTGGATACATTAATGGCCAATAGTATCTTTTTCTAATTCTTTCCATGATTGCTTCTTTGTGAAAATGTTCTGCTGTTGGATCTGAGTGCATGTTAAATAATACTGTCTCTTTTTCTGGTTCTGTAATCACTTTGGTTGGTTGATCTGAATTTCTTTTGTTCTTCTGGTAAAGTATATTTTGATGGTTGATAAATTATTTTAATTGCTGTTTTATGTTGTTTTGTTTTTTTTAAAATAATTTCTCCTTGAACAATTAAGTATTTATATAATATTGAAGTTGTTGATATTTTTGTATGTTCATCTTTTTATTATATTTTTTGGTTGAAATGTTTTTTTAGATTTGTTTTATTTGTGACAATCCATCGGCATTTCTATTTTTTTTTCCTTTTTTGTAATGTACTGTATAATTAAATGGTGAAAGTTCTATTTTCCATCTGGCATGGTGATCATCTCCAAATTTTTGCTTCTGGATTGAAGTCAATTCTTTGTAATCTATATATACTTCAAACTTTTGGCTCAAGTATTCTTTCCATTTCATGACTGCCCAATAGATTGCTAAGTGTTCCAATACTGGTGTTTTATAGTTTTTTTCAGCTGGACTTAAGCTTCTGCTGGTATATACTACTAGATGTTTTCTTCCATCTGGTTTTCTCTGTGATAGTACTGCTTCCAATGCTTGGCCTAATGCATCTGTAGTAATAATGAATGGTTTACTGTAATCTGAATAGATCAGTACTAGAGCTTGAATAAGTTTTCTTCTCAGTGTGTTAAACACTTCTTGTTGAGCTTCTGTCTATTTGTACTTTATATTCTTGGTTTGTAGATAATGAAATAGTTGAGCCAGTTTAGAAAAGTCCTTGATAAAATATTGATAATAGTCTGTGAATCCTAAAAATGCTCTTAGTTTTGTCAAATTAGTTGGTACTAGAAAGTTTTTTACTATTGTAATCTTATCCAGATCTGTTTTGATGCCATCTTTGCTCACCACATGTCCTAAGAATTTGAGTTCTGTTTTTTCAAAAAAACATTTGTTTGCATTTAACTTCAATTCTGCTTTTTTCAATCTTTCAAATACTTGTTGAAGATGATATAGATGGTCATCAAATGTTTTGGAAAACACATTTGTGTTGTCTAAGTAAACAACTACAAATTTCTACAGTAGTCCAGTATAAACAATTTTCATGAGTTATTGGAATATTGTTGACACATTTATCAAGCCAAATGGCATAACTTTGAATTCAAAATTTCTTTCCCATGTTGTAAAAGCTGTTTTTTCTTTATCTTCTGTCTTTATGGCTACTTGCCAGTAATTACTGTCTAAGTCTAAAGTTGAGAACCATTTCTTTCCTCTAAAAGCATTGAACAGTTCTTAGATCTTTGAAGTTGAATAGCTATTACCTTTAGATACCCCATTTAATTTTCGATAATCCACACAAAAACAGATCTTTCCATTCTTCTTCTGGACTAGTACCACTGGTGATGACCATGGGCTTATTGATAACTGAATTAGTCTGTTGTCAAGCATTTGGTTGATTTTTTGATGAATAATCTTATGGCTGGCTGATAGTATTCTATATGCTTTTTGTTTTATTGGCATTACATCTCCAGTTTTAATCTGGTACTGAATTATATTAGTTCTGCCAAATTTATTTTTACTGGCAAAGATGTCATTGAAATTGTTAAGTAATATCTTGAGTTGCATTTGTTGAAATGAATTTAAGTTTCCCAAATTCAGCTGTTCCAATTGTTCTGGTTGGAGCAGATAATATTTTTCTTGTCCATATATTGTTTGTGATGTGATATTTACATATTCACACAGTTGTGAAAAGTCTAGAATAGAATTTGGTAGTTGTTCTTCAATTTTTGTGATTAAATATCCAATGGTGGTTCTTTCTGGTATCTTGATGACGTTTTCTGTGTTGTTGTAAATGGAAATTTTGATGTAACTGTGGTTCTTAGCTGATATGTGTAGATTGACTAATCCAATCTCTCTTAATTCACAAAGTGTTGCTTCTGTCTCAAAAATCTGAACCTGATTCTTTATTTTTCTCTCTATAGTTACCATGTACTGGTCATATGGTGGAATGAAAATTAATTGACAGATGGAGATAATTTCTTCCTTGTCAACAATTTCTTTCTTTGTCATATTAACTGGTACATCTATTCTACCTGTGGATTCGAATTCTTGTATTCTTCTTGCTGTTATCCCTAATTTTTCTCTGTTTCTCACTGATACTAATTGAGCTATTTTAATTAGAGGCAGGAATATTGCCTGTACTATTTTTTCATTTAGATCTATAATATATGTTTTTTCTGAGTCATTTTGTAGCATAGCAATAATATTTCCTATGTATCTTACATTAATTATTCCTCTCCTAATGTTGATTCTTCTTTTGGTTAAGCTACTCCTAGATGCTAACTGAACCATTGTTGTTGCTGAAATTTCTAGTGCTATTTTAAGATCAATGCAGATATGCAAATGGGGTTCCAATTTGATGAGATCTTTTTTCAGATATCTCAGATCAAACCCTGCATCAGTATCATGTGCACGTTCTGGCATAATACCTTTATTATTATTGCTGAACCTTTAAGTTCCTGTTTCTTAGTAAGATTAGAAAGTGTGATGTATGTTTCGGGGTTTGAATCAGAGTTTAAATTATCGTAATTTTTGTTGCTATGTTGAGCAAAGCTGGAACTGTTGTTTTCATTGTTATCATTGTCAGAGTTTGAATCAAAATTGAAAGTTGATTCCAATTTTGATGCACAACTGCTGATTGGTTCTTCCTTTTCTGGGATTGTGTAGATCATGTGTAGTAGTGAATTGTAAATAAGATCACACTCATTACAATATTAGAAGTCACATGGAATTAGGCAATATTAACACAGTTGGGTGTTCAGCTGCTTTAAGCATTGCTCTTGCTCTTCTCTTGTGGATGCTAATTCTTAGTAGTGTTTGTGGAACTGTTCTGGATCCAAGAGATTTATGACTGGTTCTGGATCCCAGTCAAGTTCTATGGATTTAGGTGGGTTATTTTTAATTGTTCTTATTTTTTTTGGTAACACTCTTTTGATTTTGGCAAGTGTCATTCACCATATTTTGTCATTATTGTGTGGACAGCTGTCCAGACATTTGACTGCTTGTCTTTAAGCAGCATTTATGGGTGTCCCTTTTTTTATCCAATTACTTATTAGAATCATATACTAAAATAATTTGTTACATGTTTCTTCTCTCCCAAGAATGTCATTTCACATTCCTTCATTGAGAAAAGTTTCTCCACAAGCCAAGCATGGCTTATTATCCTATTTTCCAACTCGTTTTGGTTTTCCAAAGCAGTTAATAAGGCATAAACAGCAATAGAACTTAGTTGCTGTCTGGTATTTCTCATCATTGCCGCAGCATGCGCTTATTGACAACAATTTTTTGCCACAATTGACACATACCAGTTTTGGGTGATAATAGTTAGATAGTTGTGGTAGATTATATGTGTATGAGTTGTAAGTGGCAGTGGTAGTTGATATTGGTTCTTCTTCTTTTTTCTTTCTTTTTCTTTTTGTATTTTTTTCTCACTCCTAATTTATTAGCTCTTCCTGGTTGTTGTTGGTTTCTTAGGTTTGATCGGCATTCCAGGTAAGTTCTTCCTTTTGTTTTTTTTTCCATTGTCATCTCAGAAGGGTATTGGTGGTAACTTGTTGTGGTCTCTTTCAGCCCATAACACTTGATAGACTTCTCAAGTAGGTTTCTTTTCTTCTTCTTTGAACTTAATAAATAATGCTAGTGAGTTGGTAGTCTTAAAATGACCATATATGGCAGGTACTCACATGTGTCGGCCATTCTGGTTAAGCTGTAGTTTCTGTGTGTTCCAGTCGAGCATGGCATTGGTTTTGACTAACCAGTCATTACCAACTAATGTCTAGTACTGCATAGCTTCTATCACTAAAACTTTGATTGGGGTAATAATACTGTTTACTTCAAAGAGAAAATCATCAATCTTGTCAATAAAAGTTTTGGTTACTCTATTAGTAGTAATAATTCATATGCTGACAGCTCAATCAACTTGGCAACCTAATTGGTCCATAAGTTGTCTTGTAATAATGCTGTCAGCTGATCCACTGTCTAGAATCAGTTTGATAAGGTAGTCATCAACTTTGATATCTGTGTATATAGCAGTAATAAGTTTTTCTTCGAGAGCAGCTCTACTAAATAACAGTGTGGCTGCCAATTCCTTGAGTTCAAATGGAAAGATGGCATTCAGTAATTTATTCTCAGTAATGGTAGCTGGTAAAATGTTGCTAATAAGTGTTGATTGTTGGTTGGTTTCTGGATTGTTGGATTGAGTGTTTTCTGAGGAAACCAAGAGACTTAAATAGTGTTGGGAATTCGGATTTTGGGTGTGCCCAGTTTCCGAATTCTGAGAATGTAATCCTGTTGGTTGGTGGGAGAAGCTGGGAATTGGTTGGTGAACAACTATTGCTGATCTCCAATTTTAAGTGACTTTTAATCTAGGGTTTCTTGATGTCATCTGAGCTGAGTTTGATGGTGGTGTTTGAACTGTGGGTGTTTGATAAATTATCTGTGGCTGTAATAGTTAATATATCACTGGTGGCTGCAGTTGATAAACAGGAAGTTGATATATGAGTAATTAATATATTGACTGCTGTGTCATTGGCAAGTAAGTAGGTTAATATTGGTTTTGATTTGTATAATAATATGGAGTTTAAATGCTGCAATTGGAGTTTCAGTATTGATTTCCCAATCATGTGTTATTATAAAAATGGCAGTTGGCTCGAATATAGTTTTGTTTATTATAGTGGTGACAGACATGTGTTTTTGGTTGTCATGGCTGATTGAATAATAATAATGGATGCGACTGATTGTGAAAACAATTCATGTTTCCTGAATTATTGTGTCATTGTGGTAGTTAATAAATTGCATGATTGTCAGCTAAGTATCTTTTGATTTTCTGATTGATCGAATTATTGAATTGCTTTAGTTTGGAATCCAAGTTAGATGATTCATTTATTATTAGATTTACAGCTTGGGCATGATTAGTTTCTAATTCAGCTGATTCAAAATTTCTGGTGTGTATAACTGTGTCTTGTAAGTTGGCTAGATGTAGTGGTCATACGCATTGCAAGATGCTACTATGTAATCCACAAATAAACTGATTCAGGATCTGGACTACAGTAAAATAATTGGTGTTGATGACTTGTATTTGGCACAGATTTTGATGGAAACGTCCCAAGTAAGTGGTGACTGCTTTAGTATCTCCCTGTTTGATAGTGGTGAAGGTATTTGCTAGACAATTAATACTATTATTATTGCTGAAGTATTATAGGAATGCAAGCTTAAATGTATTAAAATCTTGAGATTTGTTTGCTAAGCTTTGATACCATAAATTGGCAGTATTCTAAAGGAAATAAAAAATGGCTTGCATGGCTCTGGTGTCATCTTATCTATTGGCTATGATGGCTTTTTCCACATTATTTAACAACACTTGGGTATCGTCCTCTTTGCCAGTGAATTTTTCAAGTTTTGCAATTGAAGTGTAAGCCATTGGTCTGATCAGTTGTTGGTATATTGGTTAAAGTTGTTGTTGTGGCTGTTAAAGAGACTACTGTGGTTGTGGAGGTAGTTGAAGTGGTTGTTAAATAGGTTGCTAAAGTGGCTGCTATTAAATCAGTTCAATTGGTGGCTGATTGATGATAATTACTGGAGATAAGTTTTGCTGATTAATTGCTTCAGGATTTGGATTATTTTGAGTTTGCTGGATCTGAATGTTTGGGATTTCAACTTCTGGATTTTCTGTGATCGGATTTTGATAATTAAATTCTTGATTCTCTTTTTTCTCTTCCTTTGATGTCATTGTTATGGGTAAACTTGGTGGGGGATGGAAATGATAATATTTGGTGCTTTCAATAATTGGTAATGCATTTTTTGTGTAATTCTGTTGGCTTAGTTTTGATTATTAGTCTTTGAAGATCTTAACTATTGGTTGTAAATTTACTCATTGAGTTCTTTGGTTATAAGGCACAGAGTTTTGGTTTTCGCTGATTGCAACTTCTTATAATAGTAAGCTTTCTTTTCTGAATTAACAAGTGCAGTCATTAGGGTCCAGCATTGTCTTTTTGCTCTTCTGGTAAGCTATCAAGATAACATTAATATTTAAAAACCTAAGGGGAGCTTCCTTCTTTTACCAGACTATTACGAAGTCTATTTCCAGACAGTTAATTTTCCTATGTTGCTGCTCCACAAAAGAAAAATAAAAAAAATAAAAAAAAATAAAAAAAATAAAAAAAAAATAAAGAAATAAAGAAAATAAAATAAGAAATAAGTGTCCTATTAATAGCCATGATCAAGAACTATTGTGCCAGCAGATTAAGTAGTGGATAATAACATGGATTTAAAGAATTAAAGAGATATTTTATTAATATAATTTTATTTTGGTTGATAGCAACTATCTTTGAAAGGAGAAGTATTTAATAATAATAGCCTGTGAATCTAATTAACTCTGAAAGTCTAATTGACTTTTGAAAGTCTAATTGACTTTTGAAAGTCTAATTTTTTCTCTGGATGTCATTTTAACTTCTACAGCTATTTGTTTTTATACATTCTTTTGGTTTTACAGAATTGCTTTCAATTGCTTCACTATTGCTAGCTATTGTTTGTTATTGCTAACTATTGCTTATTATTGCTAGCTATTACTTGTTATTGCTAGTTATTGCTTGTTATTGCTAGCTATTGCTCATTATTGTTAGCTATTGCTTATTATTACTAGCTATTGCTTGTGTTTGTCTTGTGTTATCTTGAATTGTACTGTGTTTTTCTTGTCATGTTTTTTTGTCATGTTTTTCCATAGCTTTTTGGTTTTTCTACTTGGGTAATATTATTTCTCTCTTTTAGAATTGAGCTTTTGCAAAATCTTCTAAATTTCTCTCTTGTCTCTATGTTGTTGCCATAATTTCTATTGCTATTTTTAAATCTATTTTAATATGTGAATGGTGTTTTTAAACTATAAGGGTCTGTCCAAGATATCTAATTTCAAATCCTACATTCATATTATGTGCATGTTCAGCCATAATGTCCTCATTATGATTACTGAATTGAGTTAATTCCTGCTTCATTGTAAGATTTAGAAGTGTGATATATTGTTCGGTATTTGAAACAGAGTTTGAATTGTTGTTGTCATTGTCGGCAAAGTTTGAATTGTCATTATCATTATCAGTAAAGTTTGAATTGGAATTAAGTTCTGATTCTAATTCTCACTAATTGGCTTGTTTTTCTTGGAGTTTGAATATATGACACATGAAAGTGGATTGTGACTTGGGGCCATCAGATGAGTTTTGATGATTTGTTAATTGATTTTAGTACTACTGATTCTCAAATCTCTTTTTCTTCTCTAAGTCTTTTTTATATTAACACTTTCTCAATGCTGACTTTTGGCATGGAAGAAGGCAGTCTTTGTATAAGTAAGTATAAATCTGGGTAGTTTTTTTCTGGAATTCTTCCAATGGGTCTTTAAATAATTGGAGTTTTGAATTTCTAGAGATTTAACAGGTTTTATCTGAGATAAGTTTCTTTATACAATAGCAGAGTTAGACTTATTGGGTTTTGAATGTTCGGGTTTTAAATAATCGAGTCTTGAATAATTGGAGTTTTAACTTTAACAAGTTTTACTAAAGATAAGTTTTTTTCTACACTAGTGGAGTTGGAATTTATCAGGTTTCAAATATTCAAATTTTAAACTATCGGGTTTTAAAGAATTGAAGTTTTAACAAATTTTATCAAAAATAAGTTTTTTTATACAATAGTGGAGTTGGAATTATTGGGTTTCAAATAATTTTTGGAGTTTTTAATTTAACAAGTTTATCAAAGATAAGTTCTTTATACGATAGTGGAGTTAGAATTATTGGGTTTCGAATAATTTTTGGAGTTTTTAATTTAACAAGTTTATCAAAAGTAAGTTCTTTATATGATAGTGGGGTTGGAATCATCAGGTTTTGAATAATTTTTTGAGTTTTTAATTTTAACAAGTTTTTGAATAATCAAATCTTGAATAATTGGAGTTTTAATTTAACAAATTTTATGAGTTTATCAAAGGTAAGTTTCAAATGTTTGGAGTTTTAATGATTGGGTTTTAAATAATTAGAGTTTTAATTTAATGAGTTTTTCAAAGAAAATGCTAAAATAAAGATTTTGTGAATCCTAAGTAATTTTTCCTTTGTTTTTTCTTGGTTTTTCACTTTTGTGAATTTCTGAGAGGCTCGGTCTCTATGGATTTATAACCTCACAGGGAGCACCAAATGTTATAGATAAACTTGGTGGGAGATGAAAATGGTAATGTTTGGTGCTTTCAATGATTGATAATATATCTTTTGCATAATTTTGTTGGCTTAGTCTTGATTATCAGTCTCTGAAAGTCTTAATTACTGGTTGTGAATTTACTCATTGAGTTCTTTGGTTATAAGGCACAGAGTTTTGGTTTTTGCTGATTGCAACTTCTTATAATGGTAAGCTTTCTTTTCTGAATTAACAAGTGCAGTCATTAGGATCCAGCATTGTCTTTTTGCTCTTCTGGTAAGCTATCAAGATAATGTTAATATTTAAAAACCTAAGGAGAGCTTCCTTTTTTTACCAGGCTATTATGAAGTCTATTTTCAGATAATTGATTTTCTTATGTTGCTGCTCCACAAGAAAAAAATAAAAAAAATAAAAAAAAATAAAAAAAAAATAAAAAAATAAAAAAAATAAAATAAGAAATAAGTGTTCTGTCAATAGTCATGATCAAGAGCTATTGTGCCAGCAGGTTAAGTAATAGATAATAACATGGATTTGAAGAATTGAAGAGATATTTTATTAATATAATTTTATTTTGGTTGATAGCAACTATCCTTGAAAAAAGAAGTATTTAATAATTATGACCTATGAGTCTAATTAACTCTGAGAGTCTAATTGACTCCTAAAAGTCTAATTTTCTCTCTGGATGTCATTTTAACTTCTACAGCTATTTGCTTTTATACATTATTTTGGTTTTACAGGATTGCTTTTAATTGTTTTATTATTGCTAGCTATTGCTTATTATTGCTAGCTATTGCTTATTATTACTAGCTATTGCTTATTATTGCTAGCTATTGCTCATTATTGCTAGTTATTATTTGTTATTGCTAACTATTGCTCATATTTGTTCTGTGTTACCTCGAGTTGTACCACGTTTTTTTTGTTACATTTCTTAGTCACGTTTTTTCATAGCTTTTTGGTTTTTCTACTCAGGTAACACTGTTATCTCTCAGGAACTTGCAGTTCTAAAATCTGGTTGAGGTGGTAGTGATTGGAATTCTGATAGCATTGGGGATCACAATTTAAATCCTTCAAAGTAATTGCTATAAATTCCTAATAATTCTACTTTCTTTTGTTTACTTTGAAATGGAAGTTGTCCAAATGTTGATGTTGTGTTTGATGTGGATGCATCTGTTGAGATGTTAATAATACTACTGGATGTGTGATGATATGATGGATATAGTGGGAATTCAATTTTTTGTTTCTTCTATGTTGGTAATTGTATTTTTCTTGGTATTACTGCTGGTGTTTGTAATTTTTTTTTATCCTTATTTGCATAGGTAATAAGAAATTGTTGTTGAGTGTATTTTTCAATTTTTTAATTAATTTCTTTAATAATTGGTGCAAAACTGTAATTCTATGATAAGCTGGTATGTTAGATTAACTTTGTATAAAAATTTTCTCTTGCTAATTCAATGTCAATTGGTCTTTCTAGAAAATTTGTGATTCTCTTGTTGACATTGTTACAAGTAATTATTTGGGGTTTCAAATCAAATAACAAATTCGTAACTTGGTGCTCAATAATTAATCTGGTGGATGATGTTAGTAATATTGGTACTTTGTTTTTATTTAAAGGTTTTGGTTGAGTCCTTTGTATAATGGACAGAGATTTAATTGATGGTTTTATCCATAGCTTTCTGAAACTGCAGTTTCATCAAATTTCTTTCTCAGCATTGTTACAGTTCAAGAATTTAATAGGAATTATAAATAATATAAATTAGCTAATTATAAAATAGCACAGCAACAAGTTATAAAAAAAAAATAATTTACAAATAACAGCAAGCACTATTTTACAATAGCAGCAAGCACTATTTTACAATAATAGCAAGCACTATTATGCAAAAGCAGCAAGCACTATTTCACAATAGCAGCAAACACTATTTAGAAATAATAAAAATAGAGTATTACAAGATGTTATTTTGTAAAATAATTATATATATATACAATAGTTTTTAATGATAAAGAATAGAACAAGCTTCAACTAAAAGCAACAAATATATAAATAAAATTTTATTCAAAAAGAATTAATAAAAAAAATAATAAATTGAATGAATATCATAATTACAAGATTAATAATAGAATTTACATACCCTCTCTAGTGAATGAAACTATCATTCCATCTCTGAACTCTTTGGAAGAATAATTCCTGATCAAAATTATTCACATGGTTACTAATTAAATTGAAAAAGCTTTATTATATACTTAGAGAAATCGCAAAAAGACTATTAACATTCCATGTTTCTAGATTAGAGAAACACATCAGGCAATTGCAAGAATAGCTTCAGAGAAGACCCCAGACAGCAGGTAAATTTTAGATTAGTCTCTGGGAAAGAATACACAATATACAAAGACAATTAGAATTAAAGAGAAGATTTACATCACAACATCAAGAGAAAATTTTCAGTACATCATCATTAATATTCAACACATAAAATAAAAAAACTCACGAAAAACTGATTGTAATTAAAACGAGAAATCAACAATTAAAATATACCAAGAAAACACCTCCATAACATTTGGTGAACCTTATGAAGAAAGAAAATCAAAAAAAAAATAATAATTAGCAATAATTTATTGCTAAAAAAAAAGAAACAAAAGTGGTAACAAAAATCCTTACCCTTACTGTTCTTGAATTCTGCCATGCTATTTACACACAAAATCAAAGTGATCTTGGATTACCAGAAGGGTGTTGTCCAGCAGAATCTGCTCTCACTTATTATATCAATGCCAGAATAAATTACCACATAGGAAAAAAAGAACTACACAACACGAAACTTAGATTGTATAGAGAATTATTACAATACATTACAAAGAAAGTAGTAATAGCCATGATTATTGTCAACATTTATTGCAAAATTGAGCAATATGCCAATAAAAATTTTCCAATATCCACAGAAAACATTAAGGAATGCACCAACAAAGCCAAAAAAAATTTAGAAACTAATCAAGAAAATCAGCAAAAATTAGGAACACCCACTATTACAGGTGACAATTTCTGGTGTTGGATTAAATAACAAACCCATAACTTGGTGCTCAAAGCTATTTTCATTGTCGATGATTTGAAGATTTGGTATCTGAAGGTTTTGTATTTGAAGGGTTTAGTTGAGTTCTTTGTATAATGAACAGAGATTCAATGGTAATAGTTTTATCCATAGCTTCCTGAAACTGCAGTTTCGTCAGTTTCTTTCTTAGCTTGATGGCCAGTATTCCTTCTGGTAAGCTATCCTCAATTGAGTGTTCTATCCTTATTTCTGGGTTTTTTACCAGTCACGTTTATCCTGATGTTAGTGCCCCATGCATTAATCCTCAATAGAATTAGTAAACAACAATAAAATCAAAGCAAGAAAATAAAGAAAAGAAAAGAAAATAAAGAAAAAAAAGAAATAAGCCAAGATGATTTGCAAGTTAGTATTCTGTCAATAGCCATGATCAAGAGCTATTGTTTCAGTATGGTTAAGTATCAATTACTATCAACATAAAGTGTTGATAGTGGAAATAGATTTGAGATAACAAATAGTTATTTATTAGATAATTGTGATTTGGAGAGTTGCTTAGATTAAATCTAAACTGAGAGGTCTGTCTTTTCAGCTTCTAATCCTACTGCTATATATACATAATTAAGATTCCTCAATTCCTCAATTTTTCACAACAGGAATTCTGGAATTCCTGGAATTCTGCAATTTCTTTGAGAGGAATCCTGGAATTCTGGAATCCTGCGATTCCTTGTGAGAATCCTGTAATTCCTGGAATCCTGCAATTCCTGAGAGAAATCCTGGAATTCCACATTTTACTACATCTATTTCTGATTAGCTAATAACTATGCTAATATATATTCCCTATATTTCTATGAGTAACACTGCCCAAATGCCCAAGAAAAACATTGTGCAATCAGTAAAGAAACAATGCCTTCATTTGACAGAAAAAAGATCTTACCATTTTTTCCCAGATAATAAAATCCAACTCTCATTAGGAGCTGCATCATCATTCACATTAACCCCACAAATACCGAGAACTTCTAATTACACTGAGAAGCTCAAACAATGCAATTGGGAAAATATACCAATCACAAAAAGATATTCATTGCTATTCCAAAAACCTTTTTTTCAACCAAAATTCGGAGTGGGTTTGAAAACCATGAAGAAAAATCTGAATTGGAATCTGAAGAAACCAGTGAAAAAACAAGCAGCCAGTCCAAAAACCAAGAAACTCATGATTAAGAAGAAAAACTGGATATAAGTGAAGCCACTTTTAGGAACACTCAAGAAAATATCATTCCATCTTCTCTTAGACCAATAAACCCACCAGCAGGAAACAACAATGAAATGGCCACACTGTATATTGCACAATTAACAGATTTTTCAAGAGAGAAAGAAGAAATGGACATGCACACATGGCTCAAAAAAGCACAAAAAGCCATCCAGGCAAATAACTGGAATGATCAAAGAGTAATCCAAATGTTACTTTTCTTTCTGAAAGGCACTGCCAACTCATGATATCAAAGCTTGAAAACAAAACCCACAAGCTTTGCCAAATTCAAAAATGCACTCTTGGAGTATTTTAGCAACCCAAACACCATAATTCAATTAAACGAATTCAATACTATCAAGCAAAGTACAGGTAAAACTGTTACCCAATACTTTGCTTGATTCAATTAAATTTGCTGTCAAATTGAAGCAATTAAGCAAGGATACTATACCAATTCTCAGGTTTTAAATCAATTTATTAGAGGATTAAAAAGCAGCATTTTAGAAAAAGTATGCCCTGCCCACCCTAATTTATTACCAGAAGCCATTACACTTGCCAGAGCCCTTGAATCGGCTGAGAAAAAAGCTAATCATAGTCAAATGGTTAACATGGTAATGGAGAAAAACAAGACAGAAACATTAGAAAAAAGAGTAACACAATTAGGGAAGGAACTCTCTAAGAAAATAAAAAGTTACCTCATCTCAGACCCAGGAAGAAATAACACATATCAAACACCACAAAGACACAACCAGGAATTCAGCGGCAGCCAAAATAATCACTTATTATGCCAGGACTTCAGAACAGAAACGTGCGCCTGTCATTTTTGTAAATACATAGGACATTTAATTAGTTAATATCAAATGTGAATGATACATGAAACATGTGAGAATAATTATTACATGCCACCCTAAATGCTCAGAAATCAATACATGCCAATATCACATCAATACTCCACTACATACCAAAATCAAAGAACTTACCAGCAATGACCAGTGATTTCAAATCCAAACTGGTGTCCAGAGTTTCGAAGCCAGCCAGTATTAAGTCAAAATGTGATTATTACTAGAAATCCTAATTGTATAGGACCTAATTAGCAAACAAACACAAACTACTCAAACTACTCAAATTTTCAGCCAACTTACCTTAATATATCGGAAAACTTAAATCTCAGAAATATTAATAGTAACATACCTAGAACCAAAAATATTACCAATAACCAGAACTTGATCCAAACAATACTACCAGCCATTGTCACAAAAGATAGCAGCCTCACAGCTATTTTTCCTTTTGAATTAGAGAAAAAAGAGGCTATGTTTAGTGGAGCAGCATTGAACAAAGAATGCCCAATCACTGCTATATACATGGAAGCAAAAGTAAACAACATGCCAATCAAACTTATCTTAAACAGTAGATCCACCAGAAGCATTGTGATGCTTCAACTAGTAAACCAACTGGGTTTCAAAGTTGATCATGCCACAATGTCCCAAATTATAACAGTTGATGGAAGTACTAAGCTGTCTCATGGCAAAATTGACTCATTTCCTTTTGAAATTAATGGCATAATAATACCTACAAAAGTATTAGTAATGGATACTACATAATATTAAGTGTTAGTAAGAAATGACTGGCTAACAAAAGCCAATGCCACATTAGACTGGACCATCCAAGAGCTTTTTATCAGCTATAATGGCCACCATGCCAGAATTCCAGCCACATGTGGCCACTTCTAAAAACCCAGCACCAACCAAAGACCCACCTTCAAATTTAAAAAAAATCTAATCCTACCAGTCATCAAAACTTATCAGCTCTCATGGGCTGATGACCAAAGAACAGGACTACCAGCCATATCAACTTGGAGGAGTGAAGGAAGATCCAAATAGAACCAGGCAAGTCCACAAAGAAACTGTCAACAATGCAGACCAAAACTAGAATGTTCAGTTTGCAATAAGAAACTCTTGTCCATAATTGCATGCAGCACACCAAACAAAGATCCAAGAAATCCCACTCACTACTATTGTAATCATTGTAACAAAGAAAAATATGGTTACCCAGAAAGACACAGAAAATGGGATGAAGAACTGTGTCTCACTTGTGAAGAACCATTACCAAAAGGATGTAACTGGATTAACATGCCAGGCAAAGGAAAAACATGTGATGCAACTTGCCAATACACAATTTTTATCTGTGACTGGGTAAAAGGAAAAATGCCATTCAAAGCAGCATTCAACAGAGTATTAAGAAGACTGCAGCACTATCTACATGACAAGAATAAATTATACAACACTACACAAGCCAAAGTAAGAGGAGGAACTGCCAAAGAAATATGACTTTGAAAAGTGTCAGCTGAAATAGCTGACAAAGTTACCAGCTATAACATGTTTGACCCAATGAATGAATTCCAGAAAAATTATTAACAGCTGTATTCCACTTGTCAAGAACAGGAACAGTATCTCACCCAGATTAACACTTACCTTTGTGAAGACTGTTTTATCCCATGCCAAAGTCAGCACTGTAAAGAGTGTCAATATGAAAGAGACTTGGCAAGAAAAATGAAAATTGAGAATCAGCAGTACCAAAATCAATCAATAAATCAACAAGACTCATCTGACAGTCCTGAGTCAGGAAAATTTATAGCCTATACTGATCTAGAACAAAAGATTGACATTCAATACTTTAACAACGGGCACTTAAGAATAATACCCAAAAAAACCCATCCAACCAATGCTGGATTCAATTTATATTATCCAAAAGACCAATCCACAACGTTACCACTCAGGAGCATTACCAAAATTGACCTGAAAATAGCAGTTGAAATTCTGCTGGAAATAATGGTTCAAATAGCATCACAATCAAGCCTTGTGAAAAAAGAAATAAATGTTCAAGAAGGAGTAATTGACTCCGGCTATACTGGAAATTTGATGGTTTTACTACAGAACAATTCAGAAAAATCTTATATCATTGAATCTAAGGAGAAGATTACACAAGCAATTTTCCTACCATTAGTAAAAGTTGGAAAATTTGTACTAGTGGAAAATTGAAAGGAATTGACACAAACAATAAGAGGAATTTATGGTTTTAGATTAACAGGAAAAAGAATTAAAGCAAATTTTATTGAAATGCCAAAGAAGAAAAATGAATTAATCAGAAATAAGCAATTAATTATGCTCACGCCTTATGAAAAATCAGAAATTAAAATAAAAAGGACAATAAAAGATATAAATCTAATATTTGAGCCTCACCTAGAAACTTGCCAACAGTTTTTCATAGGACTTACTAACCTTTTTATTCCAGCTGACAAAACACAATGGATAAAAATTCCTATCATAAATACTACAAAAGAGTTTATATACATTCCAGAAAACACCATCATAGAATACCTTGAAACGGAGCTAGAAAATGCATCAATACCACAAGAAATTTTAAATTTCCCAAAAATTGCCCTTTACTGTGAATTCACTTCAATAAATTGGCAACAACTGTTGAAATGCTATCAATTTACGCCAGAAGAATTGGCCAAATTAAACATTGAAACAATAGATCTGGACCAACAGTGACAATTAAAAGCATTAATTTTAAAATATTCTGATATATTTTCACGAAATGGCAAATTTAGAAGAACCAACTTGGTTCAACACCAAATTTTCACTGAAGATGCCAGACTTAAAAAAAAATGTGCTTAATGTATTCTACCAATGGAACATAATTTTATCAGAGAAAAAGTTCAAAGCATGTTGAAAAAAAGAATAATTCAACTATCAATGAGCCCATGATCCTTACCAGTTGTTTTAGTAAGGAAAAAAAACGGAAAAATTAGATTTTGCATCAACTATTACAAACTAAACAGCAAAACAACCAAAAACTCATACCCAATACCGTTAATTGACAAAATCTTCGATGTTTTTAGAAGAGCAAAATGGTTTTCTACACTTGACTTGACCAGTGAATACTGGCAAGTGGAAATAGACCCAAAAGACAGACATAAAACAGCATTTACAACACAAAATGACAATTATAAGTTCATTTGGATTGATAAACACTCTCACAACATTCCAAAGACTAATGGACATAATTTACTCCAGAATCCTGTGACAATCCATTGTTGTCTATTTGGATAATACAAATGTTTTCTCACCAAAATTTGCAGATTATCTCCAACATTTACAACAAGTTTTTAAGAGATTGAGACATGCTGGACTTAAATTAAATTTAGAAAAATATTTCTTTGGGAAAAATGAGCTAGCATTTCTAAGACACATAGTTAAAAAAGATGGAATAAAACCAGATCCATCAAAAATAGACAAAGTGAAAAATTTTCCAGTACCTCAAAACATTTCAGAAGTTAAAAGCTTTTTAGGACTTGCATCTTACTACTGCTGCTTTGTAGAAAACTTTTCAAACATCACCAAACCTCTTAATTATCTACTATCCAAAAATGTAAAATTTGAATAGACCAAAATACAGCAAAAAGCTTTTGAGTACCTTAAGCAAAAGCTCATTGAATCACCAATAATAATCTATCTGGATTTTAACAAGAAATTCATTTTGGCCACAGATGCCTCTAAAACTGGACTTGGAGTCATTTTTTCACAAAAAGATAATAATGGAAGAGAACATGTAATTGTTTATGTCAATAGAAGTCTCAGTATGGCAGAGCAAAACTATGCAGCACACGAACTGGAATGCTTAGTAGTAGTCTGGAGTTGTGTTCACTTTAACACATATTTACAGTACAAATCCTTTGATATTACCACAGATTATAGAGGTCTGGTCTGGTTAAATAACAAAAAAGCACTGAAAGAAAAATATGCCAGATGGTCACAAATATTAGCACCATACAATTATATCATCAAATACAAAGAAGGTATCAAAAATGCCAATGCTGACTGTTTGTCAAGAATGAGACACATGTAAAAATCATGAATCCACTCATCAATTAAAGTAATTGACAAAGCAACAATCCAACAATTAGAAAGTTTTATTGAAAAAACCAACAGTACATTCAATTTAAAAAGCAGTTTACAGAATTTTCAAAGCATTTGAAAATTGTCACAAAGTATTACTGGATTTGACCATAAACATAATAACAACCAATAGTATTGGACGACTTACCAACTCAAAATTTCAAAAATTACAACAACAAGTTAATAATACAGTATTGGACTACTATAGCAACTTAGAATTCAATGAAGAAATTAACTTCAATTTTGATGGAGCTCAATCTTGAAAGGACGGGATAATATTACAGTTTAAGAATTTAATAGGAATTATAAATAATATAAATTAGCCAATCATGAAATAGCACAGCAACAAATTATAAAAAAGAAATGATTTACAAATAGCAGCAAGCACTATTGTGCAATAGCAGCAAGCACTATTATGCAAAAGCAGCAAGCACTATTTTATAATAGCAGCAAGCACTATTTAGAAATAACAAAAATAGAGTATTACAAAATGTTATTTTATAAAACAATAATTATATATATATACAATAGTTTTTAATGATGAAGAATAAAACAAGCTTCAACTAAAAGCAACAAATATCTAAATAAAATTTTATTCAAAAAGAATTAATAAAAAAAATAATAAATTGAATGAACATTACAATTACGAGATTAACAATAGAATTCACATACACTCTCTAGTAAATGAAACTATCATTCTATCTTTGAACCCTTTGGAAGAATAATTCTTAATCAAAATTATTTATGTGGTTACTAATTAAATTGAAAAAGCTTTATTATATACTTAGAAAAATCGCAAAAAGGCCATTAATATTCTGTGTTTCTAGATTAGAGAAACACATCAGGCAATTGCAAAGATAGCCTCAGAGAAAACCCCAGACAGCAAGTAGATTTCAGATTAGCTTTTAGGAAGGAGTACACAACATACAAAGACAATTAGAATTAAAGAGAAGACTTATATTACAACATCAAGAGAAAACCTTCAGTACATTATCATTAATATCCAACATATAAAATAGAGAAACTTATGAGAGACTAATTGCAATTAAAACGGAAGATCAACAATTAAAATATACCAAAAAAACCATCCTGTAACAGCATGGTGACTGGTAATCCTCCTGGTAAACTATCCTCAAATCTATAAGTGTTCTACTCTTGTTTCATGGATTTTTTACCAGTTCCTATAACATTTGTATCTTAGTGCTTAATTCTTAATCAATTTAGTAAAACCAAAGAAATAACAAAAGAAATAAAAAAAAATAAAGGAATAAAAAAAAATGAGTAAAAGCAATTACAAGTTAGTATCCTATCAATAGTCATAATCAAGAGCTATTATTTCCATGTGGTCAAGTATCAATTATTATCAACATAAAGTGTTAATAGTGAAAAGTGAATTGCAATAATGAATAATTATTTATTAATAATTGTGAATAGAAGATTGCTTGGATTAGATCTAAACTAAGAGATTTCTAATTAAAAGATTCTGTTTTTTTCTCCTTTTAATACTACTGCTATATATACATAATTGAAATTTTTCGATTCCTCAATTCCTCACACCAAGAATCCTGGAATTTTTGGAATCCTGCAATTTCTTTTGAGAGAAATTCTGGAATTTTGGAATTCTGTAATTCTTTATATGAGAATCCTAAAATTCCTGGAATTTTGCAATTCCTCTTGAGAGGAATCCTGGAATTCCATATTTACTATAATTATTTCTGATTGGCTAATTTATGCTAATATATATTTCCTATATTCTATGAGTAATATTATTTCCTCTTTTTTAATATTGAGCTCCATCAAGATTTCCCAAATCTTCTGACTCTAATTCTCTGTTTTTGAGTATTTCTTGAACTTTTTTTTCAAGAATTACTTGAGTTATTTTGTTCTGTAATTCTTCAAATTGGGTGATGGTTATTTTTCCCATTTGGTTAACTGTAATGGAATCTATTTTCAGATTGAGTAAAATTTCCAATCTGTTTTGGAATCCAGCATGCAATTGATAGATGACTTTTGCTTGTGTTGTTAGATTGTTTTTGCTCACAAATTGTTCTAGTTGTTGCAATATTATTGTGTCAAATAATCATTTTGTTTTATCCATGTATAAATTCTGAATATTCAAGTGTTATTTCAAGTGGAAATAACAAAAGTTTCTTGGAAATTTGTGTATTTACTATTTCCAAGTTTCTTTGGTTAACTCTTGATATGTGGTGACAATTGTTGATTTTTTTATTGCTAATTTTATTTTTAGAATTATTTTGTTGATAGTGTTTTCTGTTTTTCTTTAACTTTTGTATTTGGATATCTTTTTGATATTTTGGTATTTAATGATTTGTTAATTGATAGTAATTTTCATATTCTGTTGTTGAATCAATTGAAAAATTTATTGTGCCGGTGAGTGGATGTTGTCAGTAATTTTCATTTTTCTGAAGTCTTCTGTTGCATTGTTATAGTTGAATTATTTGGAGTCTCAAGTCAAATAACAAACCCATAACTTAGTGCTCAAAAGCTATTTCTGTCAATGATATTATGAAAGTGTTGTATCTGAAGGTTTTGATGGAGTCTTTTGTATAATAGACAGAGATTTGATAGTCTTAGCTTGGTGGCCAGATTTATTCTGGTAGTTGTGTCCTTTTGGTAAGCTAACTGATAATATATATAAATCTATTCTTATTTCTGGGTCTTTTACCAAGCTATCCATAACATCAATAACTCAGCACTTTTAATCCCCAATCAATTAGTAAACACAACAGAATCAAAGAAAGAAATAAATAAAATAAAGAAAATAATGATAATAAAGATAAGCCAAGACAATTTGGTAAGTTAGTATCTCGTCAATAGCCATGATCAAAAACTATTGTTCCAGTATGGTTAAGTATCAATTACTATCAACATGAAGTGTTAATAATTGAGAGTGGATTAAGATATAAAATAATTATTTATTTGATAATTGAGAATTGGAAGGTTGCTTAGATTAATCTACACTGAGAGGTCTCTCTTTTTAGCTTCTAATTCTGCTGCTATATATACATAATTGAGATTTCTCAATTCCTTGATTCTTCACGACAGGAATTCTGAAATTTCTGGAATCCTGCAATTCCTTTGAGAAGAATCCTGGAATTCTGGAATCCTGCAATTCCTCATCAGGGAATCCTGAAATTCCATATTTACTATGTCTACTTTTAATTGGTTACTACTCCTGCTAATATATTTTCTATATTTCTATGAGTAACATTATTTTCTCCTTTTAATATTGAGCTCCATCAAAATCCAACTTATTTAATTCACCCTCTTGAAGTATTTCCTGGATTTTGTTTTTGAGAATTACTTGTGTTATTTGGGTCTGTAATTCTTCAAATTGAGTATTGGTGATCTTTCCTAATTGATTACTGGTAACCATATCCATTGCTTTGTTGAGTAATATTTCTGATCTATCCTAAAATGCTGTGTGTATTTGGTATATGGCTCGGGCCTGTGTGGATAAGTTGTTCTTTCTCACAAAATGTTCTAATTGTTGTAGTATTCTTTTGTCAAATAATTGCTTTGTTTTATCCATATATAGATTCTGGATATTTATGTGTTGTCCCAAGTAAAAATAACAATAGTTTCTTGGAAATTGTTGTATCCACCAATTCCAAGTTTCTTTAGTCAACTCTTGATATAGTGCCTCTTTTGTCGACTCTCTTATTGCTAATTTTACTTTTGCCATAATTTTGTCCACAGTATTTTCAGTTTTCCTCTGTGTTCTGAGTTGAAATGTCTTTCTAGTATCTTGATATCAAATGGTTTGTTGATTGATTGTAATCTCCATTTCCTGGTGTTGGATTAATTGAAAGAGTTGTTGTGCTAGTGAGTGAATGTTGTCTGTAATTTCCATTTTTCTGATATTTTCTGTTGTATCTACTATGTCTTTATATATTCTTTTAATGGATCAATTTAACATGTTGTTGTTAATAATAACAATTGGTTCCAGATTTCGTGGAATTTTATCTGGTTGGACTAGTATTCTCTGTACTCCTAATTGTGGAATATTACTGGTAGATGGTAGTGTAATGTTGTGGTATGGTTTCAGTCAATCTCCATGTGCTGCTTTGGTTAAAATTTTGTTATTCAGTTTTAATTTGTAAGCTCTATTTCCTAGAATTTTTTTTATGTGAAATAGTCCATCCCATTTGGGGTCAAATTTTCCACTTCATTGTTTTTCTGCTTTGGTATGATGTAAGAGTATTTTGTCTCCAATCTTGAATTCCACTGGTTTGTCTAGTAGTTGACTATCATGTCTTTCTTTCTGTTTCTTTTGTGACTTTTAAATATTATTAGCTGCTCTTTTTCATTGTTACCAGTAGAATTTTAGCTATTAATTAGCATGAAATTACCTGTATAATTCCTATAATTCATTAGTATATTAATATCATTTCAAATTATCATTTATTATTTAATCAATTATTACATATTACGATTCAATTAAAATAATCTAATTAGTATAACAGAAAGTAGGATGATCAAATTACACAATACCCTGAACTTTGTAACATTCAAAAATTTGCCAAAATTTACAGAAATTCGCCAAAATTATGAATAGTTCACCCAAATTAATCAATAGTTCAGCAAAATAACTTGTAGTTTATCAAAATGTATCTTTAGTTTGCCAAAATTTGAGCAAAGAAAAAAAGTGCAAGTTCAT